>JADDOH010002119.1:0-19543 GCA_016648135.1 Agrypnia vestita | reverse complement strand
TTCTGGACTCCCTCGCGTTTTCTGTAAATGGTCTCCGTGAGAAGACCAAGGCCGACGTTTCGACACGGTATCACGTGCCATTGTCAAGGCTAAAAGGCCTCAAAAGTTGCGGACTAGTATATAGACTAAAATATTTGCAATAGCCGGTGAGAGTGGAGAGCCCATTGGTGCACCGTCAATCTGTTTGTACATCTTTTGGTCAAACAGGAAATAGGTATTTTTCAAACAATGTTCAATAAGGGCGTAGATCTCTTCGGGTGGTTCTAGTTTATCTTGTTTAGATATTGCAAATATTTTTATGATATGGTTCGAGGAACAAGCGATAACCTCATCGGCAAACAAACCAAAATTGTGGCTCCGTTATGTAGATGACATATTTTTAGTTTGGCCCCATGGTCTAACTAAACTACATGACTTTCTACATTTCATAAATGGAATACATACCAAAATCAAGTTTACCATGGAACTGGAATATAACAAACAACTAGCTTTCTTAGATATCCTTTTGACAAAGAAATCCAACGGGACACTAAGCCATACGGTTTACCGCAAGCCAACCCATACCAATAGATATCTCAACGCTGCTTCTCATCATCATCCTGCGCACATTGCTTCCGTAGCAAATACTTTAGTCGCAAGGGCCAAGAAATTAGCAGACGATGAAAATATCGAAAACGAAATGACCATACTTAAAGAAACTCTCCGCTGCAACAACTTCTCTGAACATATGATTCGAAAGGCTTTCACACGAAAAACTAGGTCTTACACAGATTGTGTAGAAACGAAAGAACCTTCAGGAATTGCCTTTCTGCCATATGTTAAGGGCGTCACAGACAGGATTGGAAAAGTCCTAAAAAACAATAACATCAAGCCCATTTTTCATGCTGAACGGAAAGTTTCTCAAGTATTAAGAAACATAAAAGACAACATTCCTTTGGAAGCGCATGGTGTATATGAAGTTCCATGCAAGACATGCGAAGGCACATATATCGGACGTACAAATCGAAAAACATCTGCGAGAATAGACGAACATCGCGTTGACGTAAAACGTCGAAAAAGTACATCCACGTTGGCCCAGCATACGATAACTGAAGGACACAATATAGACTTTGACAATGCCAAGGTATTGGTGACATTAAATAAAGAGAGTCATCGAGTATATAGAGAAGCGATAGAAATCGAGAAAAGACCATACAGTCTAAACACCCGAGATGATTCCCGAAGACTTCCTATGGCTTGGAAACCGATTCTCGCTAAACGAAAACTTAAAACTCAGAAAAATACCATCACCAAACCAGTTGTCTCTTGTACGATACCACCAACTGCACCGACACATCATCTTTCTTCAAAATCTCTAGCTATCCAACCGGTAATACATGAATCACCCAGCACAAGTAGACAAAGTATTTTGCATGACTCAGCACCTATACCTGCCGATAAATTACGAAGATCGCAGAGATTAAAAGAAAAAAGTTGTAGAAAATAGTCAAGCGAGTTTCGATACCACAGAGGGCGCCAGTACAGCACAATTTGAGGGCAAATAAATTGAACTTCACAATTCGAATCAGAGATGGCGTTAGTTTCGCTCGCAACTGACACATGAAACATGGCGACGATTTAGTTACACTGAACTGAACTCGAAGTACGACAGCCTTATTGGTGGGAGACTTTCATGTCACCCGCGAACAAGTACGGCTAGTCCGCAACTTTTGAGGCCTTTTAGCCTTGACAATGGCACGTGATACCGTGTCGAAACGTCGGCCTTGGTCTTCTCACGGAGACCATTTACAGAAAACGCGAGGGAGTCCAGAAGTTCCTTTTGTTACATACAATAACGCTCGCGGAAACCTCAAGCAAAACATATATATATATATATATATATATATTGAACAACGTTCCCTCTAATTTTTCTATTGTGTGTGCGGATCTTCGACGCATCTGTGCAGTGGCGGTGC
This sequence comes from Agrypnia vestita, assembly GCA_016648135.1. NCBI lineage: Eukaryota > Metazoa > Arthropoda > Insecta > Trichoptera > Phryganeidae > Agrypnia > Agrypnia vestita. The sequence goes on along the minus strand of JADDOH010002119.1, from coordinate 17,588 downwards.
GATAAATTTTCACCCCCCCCCCCCCATAGGGTATTTATTAAATACTGTGATTTTATATAATTTCCCTATCTTTGTCCGGTAAGAAGAAAGCGGAGGAAAGTTGCCTGGCAAGCCCGTATTACAAACCTCAATATGATATTCCAAATAAATACATATTTTTTAGTTTAAAAAATGTTACTTACTTACTAGAAAAACTTCGCATTTCTATTGTACTTACTTTTCATATTTGCTTCGGAACATATATGATGCATGTGACATGATCATATGTCTTCGAATAAACAAATATTTCACCAATTGTTACTTTTTGTAAATGCATTGAAGATGGCATTTTTGTTTCGACGATTTCAGAGAGCCATTCCAGTTTAAATTTATCGCAGGATTTCTTCTTAACGGTCGCCACATCCACTCCTTTTCGACATTTTAAGGGGATGAATTTTATATAATTAATAGGTAAAATTGTATTATTCGACTCATTTCTCCGAAAGCGTGCGAAAGAATTGTGCATGTATTGTTTCATGCATTCGAGCAAAACTAAAATCTGGCAAAGGAAACTTTATTTTATAATATTGACTGTGCGGAGTGTAAAACATGTGTGTGAAGACATTTTGCTAGGTGAACGCGCGCACACGCGCACACCTTACAGGGAACGTTGATATTGAATATCAATATATCGATATTTTTCAAACAATATCGATATATTGATATTTTTTACCCATCCCTAGTTTAGTTTCAAGCTATGTATTCACTATGGAACAAATTGCCCCTCAACATCACGCGTGGCATAGAGTCTACGTGACGTTGCAACGTCGCGCACTGTTCCGCGACGTCGCGCACAACATAGCGGAGCATTTCTACGTGTCGCGGCAACGTTGCTACGTTACCCTACTCGCACGGTACCCGAGCGAGCTTACGGCGACATCATGCTTTGCGTCAGTACCACGTGGTAAGTGAGTGAAAAATAAAATGATGTGAGGGCCAACAGCGTTCCTTAATATTGTCTTGCTTGGCTATGGAAGGCCCGATTATTTGTAATAATTGTCAAAAACAGTTGTTGTTATTCGAGAGAAATTGGCAAAAGATCCGTCAGACATTCGAAGATCGCATAGAATATCCATCCTTCTTTCTCTTTGCAGTAAATAATTTCACACCCACCACCTTTTTCTCCTCTTACGTTTCGATAACTCGTTAAAATAAATAGATACGCAGCTGTCATCATAACCTCATCGGGCGACATTTCCGCGACAAGTGATATGTGAATCCCGGTGTGTACACGTCAAATGACCGCGTCATTGTCCCCGAAACATGAGCGTAGATGTTGATGCGACATGCCGCTCGGAATGTTTCGCGATTTGTCCCCTAGTGAATACATGGCTTCAGTTTGTTTCCGGCCGTTCCGGCGTCATGGCGCGAGTGCTGGGTGCGACACCGCAACAGATGACAGCTGACAGATGTGACACGCGAACACAATTGAATGCCGTCTGCCATTTTGAATAAAATATTTGACATATTATGCAATGTCATGCAAAAACCGTAGTTGAAAAAGCTGATCCTTCTAAAGTATAATTTTATAACGTGTATATGAATATATACATATAATATATTTATATAAAATCTTTAACGCGTGCAATATCATATAAAACATTGCTTAAGCAGGAAATAAAAATAAATGCACAAAAGAGCTTTAAAAAACAGTATCCTATAACCGTATAAAAATATGCTTTTCAAACATGCGAATAGTACACTAGCGAAGGGAAAAACTACATTTCAAAATGAAGACTACAACACACACACGTTCACCAGTTTGAAGACTACAAAGTGTACACTACAATTGTAGTAAAAAATACTTGAAGTGAAGTAATTGTAGTACTACGAAATGAAGTGAAGTAATGAAGTAATTGTAGTATTAATGAAGTGAAGTAATGTAATGAAGTAATTGTAGTATTAATGAAGTGAAGTAACGAAATGAAGTAATTGTAGTATTAATGAAGTAAAGTAATGTATTGAAGTAATTGTAGTATTAATGAAGTGAAGTAATGAAATGAAGTAATTGTAGTATTAATGAAGTAATTGTAGTATTAATGAAGTGAAGTGTAATGAAATGAAGTAATGTAGTTAGTGAGTTAATATTTTTTTCCCAAATAAAAATTTGGCGAGCTAAAAAAAAAAAATGTCAACGAGAAAAATATTTAAGATAAATTGACGATATTTTCTCCACAGTAACATTTGGCGACCTAACAAAAAAAGAAAAGGTCGCTAGCCAGATTTCTTCATTTGATTCCAAAAAATTTTCAAACCATGGGGGGGGGTTGTTACAGTTTCCAGAGATTTCTTCTTCGTTTAGCTACATCAACTTCCCAAAAATTTCTTCATGGGTCCCAAAATTTTTCAAACCATGGGGGGGAGGGTTGTTACAGTTTCCAGAGATTTCTTCATATATCTACATCAACTTTCCAAAAATTTCACGTAAAAAATGCACTATTTAAAGTATGTTTCTCATACTTTCGATAACTTTGAAGTGTATGTACTTTGTAGTGTTCGCTTTGAAATGAAGAGTACTATTTGAAGTTTATACTTTCAATAACTTTGGTGTTTGTAGTTTGTAGTGTGCACTACACTTCAAAATGTGCGAAGTGTGCACTTCAATGTAGTACTACATTGTAGTAGTGAGTACAGAGCGGACCCATTACTATAGTACACTCGAAAATCGTAGTAAGACTCATGCGGTGTACCGCAACGTGTATGGGATCTACGGGTAAGCCCATACACGTTGCGGTACGGACCGATCTGCGATATGCGGTGTACCTCTACGATGCACCGGAGTGTGTATGGCCGCCTTAACAGATTTTGAAATAACTGTAACAAATTTAAGATAAACGTTTACTTTGTAATACTATAAAGTGGAGTAATTTTCTTCATTTTTAAAACATCGAAGGTTTGGTAATTTATTAATCAATTATATAATTTAGTTTGTGTTATTTTAATAAGATATCCGTATTTAAAGTATACGTAACCTGATGAATAATTTTTAAAATGAGATATTTTAAATGTTTTTTATTTATGAGTAAATTTTAAAATGAGATAAAATGTGTTATTTTAATAAGATATCCGTATTAAAAGTATACGTAACCTGTTGAATAATTTTTAAAATGAAATATTTCCATTCAAAAATGTGATAAAAAACGCAAGAGAAGATGTGAGAAAAAATTGTGAAATTTGCTCATTCTGCTGGACGATCGCTTTGTGAGAATCTCAATTTTAGACCGAAACATCGTCATCAAATATAGTAATATCCAATTATGTAAATAGCAATAGCAGCAAACTTTTTGATAGCAAACACAGCAATATCCATATTTAAAAAGTTAAATATTTATTTATACACGTATACAAAAGGAAAATTGTCTTAGGAAACATGTTGGATTTGTGTGTTAACAAATTTCGAAGCTTATTGAAGATAAATTTTGTACTTCAAGTACTTGTACAGAAATATAAATATAATGTGACGCATAAACAATGGAAGAATAAGCATAATTTTAAAAGTTAAATAATTTTGGTGGGTTTATATAATCTGAAAACCTTGACATTAATATAAAAAACAAAAAAAGTATAATAAACCGAATAAGTTCAAATATTGCTGAATTTTAAATTTGTTTTAAGGGTTAATGTTGGTTAATGTTCGTAATCGTTATAATTGAGACAAATATAATATTAATAAATTCGATATGGACCTACATAAAGTTAATTGAAAAATTAATAAATATCAGATTACCTGCTCAATAAATTTTTTGTTGGGAATATCTATTAAAAGTTTTGGCTTAAATTTTAATTATTCACAGAAAAATAATATTAAAACTGCAAAATGAGAATTGAATTCTGTATGCACAAAAAATAAAATACAAACAGGTTGCAGGCTGCAAGGGGTATAATAAATTCATTTGCTGCAATTAAATCCTCGGCATTATACTCAGTTGGCCATTTTGCAAATTAAAAACATCCCGGAAGAGTTACAGCCCATGAATTAAAAAGAAAATCCGTGAAGCCATAACGACCGGCGTTAATTACTTAAATTAAAATTCATCCCAAACACTTTTCCGCTCCGTGCTGGCAACACTGAAAAATATAAAACTAACTTATCCATGTACGTGTGTACGTAGCGTACAATTTATGGACCTACGCAGAATAGGGAAGTTTGGGGAATTAGATATAATGACTAGGTGTACAGCATTTATCAGAACCCCACACTCTCAGTGAAGTAGATATTGTAACGAGGCTAAAAAGAATTACGCACTCCTGTCAAGTGACAGTTGTTTGAAGCTGTCACAATACTATCGAAGAGTCGAGAATGGTCTACAACAGGTGTGGAGAACCTATTACTCGATTGTATCATCATCATCATTCTTGGCACTACAACCCTTGGTGGGTCTTGGCCTCCTCAATAATTTTCCTCCATTCATCTCGGTCTAGTGCCAGCTCTCTCCAGTTCCGAAGCTCTAAGGCAGAGATGTCTTTGAGGACGTTGTCATTCCATCTTAATTTTGGCCTTCCTAAGCTCCTTCGCCCTATTGGCCTTGAGTTCAGCAGGGACTTTGGTGCTTGGTGCTCGGACATTATCTCCACATGACCCACCCATCAAGTCATCCCAGTTTTATAAATTTTCTGACGTTTGGCTCCTTAATTAGAGTATAGAGCTCTTTGTTGTAATGTCTGCGCCAAAGTCCATTTTCTAGAACCGGTCCGAAGATACGCCTCAAAATTTTCCTTTCAAAAACGTCCAGTGTTCGCTCATTCCTCTTAGTTAGTACCCACGTCTCAGCTGCGTACGTGAGAACTGGCCTGATAAGCGTTTTGTACACTAATATTTTGGTGTTTCTGGACAGCAGTCTGGATTTTATCTGCTTTTGTAGGCGGAAAAAACAGCGATTTGCGCTCACTATGCGCTTCTGGATCTCCTCTGTAGTATTATTGTTGCTTGTTATCAGGGATCCTAGGTATGTAAATCTTGGTACCGTTTCAAACTTTTGACTTCCACACGAGAGAGTTGGGATTTGTTGGGTGCATCCTACGGCTATGTATTTGGTCTTCTGCTGGTTTACTATGAGACCCGTGTTTTTGGCAGAACTTTCAAGATTTATGAAGGCATTACATAAAGCATTGGGAGTTTTCGCAATTATGTCGATATCATCAGCGTAAGCTAATAGTTGGACACATAATTCCTAGTCTCCACTCTTTGGGCATCTCTTCTTCTGTCCATACTTTTTGAATTAGGTTTTGCAGGTGTTGGACAAACTCTCCACCTGCTGCTTTAAATAATTCAGCCACCAGCTCGTCTGACCCGGGGGATTTGTTGTTTTTCAGCTGCCTTCTTGCCTGCTTCACCTCCTCCAGTGAAGGGGGTTCAGAACTGTCAAATTGTAGATCATCTCCCGTGCTCTCCACCATGTTGTGCTCCACCTCTACCGAGTTATTATTGAGAACCGTGTCAAAGTAATTTCTCGATTGTGTGGCGTGCCCAAACAGTAAAAAAAAAGAAAAAATGTTTTTTTTTCTGAATTTTATTTACAAGCTTAAAAATTAAAATATAGTTTCATAAAAATAAAGTTGTAATCAATAAGCATATACATTAGAGATTTTTTCTGTTGTGCATTTTTTTTTTAAATAGGGATGCGAACACGGAATTCGTGTCACATCAATATTATTACTATTTTCAAATTAAGCTAAATGCTTGTGCTATGAAAATAGGACTAACTTGCTTGTCTGGAGTGAGATTCGAACCTGCGACCACCAACCACAAGACCAAAAAGCTATTTCGATGACAAATTCTTAATATCTGGTTCATATTTCGTCACTTTTAGTAATACACACGACCGACTGGATACATCAGTCATTCTTTTTCTTGAATTACATTTTATAAAATTCATTTCTGAAAATAATGACTCCCAAGCAATGTAGAAGAGAAAATTGATAATATTGTTCTCGCTAGTTTCTTTAAATCGTCAAAGATTTCTGGAATGGCGTTCCAATGTTTCATTATTTCGTTAATCGATCGCTTTCAATTATTTCCGAATTCAATTATATAAAAATTTTAAAAAATATTTTTGAACTTGGAAATCGTTCGCGTGCCTTCCAAATTCTCAAACGTGCCACCTCTGGCACGCGTGCCCTAGGTTCGCCACACCTGGTCTACAATGTTCTACGGCTTTCGGAAAGCACCTGAAACATTCGAGAAACATCTACAAGAATCTAGAAGCCACGAAAATCGTGTCCTAAACACTTGAAAAAGCCATAAAGTACAAAGTACCTCGATACAGGTATATATATACGGGCGCGCGTAGTTGTTGTTAGTCTCTTTGATAGCGAAAACAAAGCGAAAGCACCCGCGGAATGTGGAGGCCAGCGTGGTTAACCGTACGATAACTCAGGCGAATAATCTAGAAAAGTTCTTACATAGCGAAATAAACTGAATACGTGCGAAAACTGGATGGAATGTTTTAGTGAGTATTGAATAAAGCGTTAAAGCGATAATAAAGTGTCTATTTAGGAGTGATAAATTACGAAACAGTGTAATTTAAAGAATAGCGTTAAGTTTAATAGTGTTATGTGACTTTGTACACTAAATAGTTAGTTAATCAGTAATTAATAAATCTGTAATTAATTTCCAGCGTTTTCATTCAGTCCTTCCGCAACCACGACACTTGACAATAAGCACAGATCTCAAAAAGAATCGGTAGTGGACACCTAGGCGGTGGGAGAAGAGCTGTAAGTCCCCGACTCTTCTGGAAGGATAGCATAAAGCCATGTATTCACTAGGGGACAAATTGTCCCTCAACAGCACGCGCGGCATAGAGTCTACGTGACGTTGCAACGTCGTGCACTGTTCCGCGACATCGCGCACAACATAGCGCGGCATTTCTACGTGCCGTGGCAACGTTGCCATGCGCACGGTACCCGAGCGAGCTCACTGCAACATTACGCGGAGCGTCAGTACCACGTGGTATGTTTACAAGTGAATACGAACGCGCTGTATCTGTCAAGATGACAGTGTGGGGAAACGAAATTGTTCTTGAACTCATCGAGGTGTATCGATCGAAGATCGCATAGAATATCCGTCCTTCTTTCTCTTTGCAGTAAATAATTTCACATTCTCCTCTTTTTTCTCCGCTTACGTTTCAATAAACTCATTACGCAGATACGCAGATGTCTTCATAACCTCATAGGGCGACATTTCCGCGACGTGAGGAAAACAATAATTATTTGCAAAAAGGAGCCGAAAGCCTTGTTTTTAATAATATTCAATTTACTACAGTAAAACCTCGTTAATTTGAAATTGCGACCCAAAAAAACATTTCGAATTGCGCGGAACCCCGTTTTCGCCAAATGAGATACCGCAGCTGTCAACATAACCTCATCGGGTGACATTTCCGCGACAAGATATGCGAGTCCCGGTGTGTACACGTCAAATGACCGCGTCATTGTCCCCGAAACATGAGCGTAGATGTTGATGCGACATGCCGAGCGGAATGTTTCGCGATTTGTCCCCTAGTGAATACATGGCTTAAGAAGGCCGCAGTAGAGCTGCTCTAGTAGACAACCGTCAATAACTGAAGCATGTGGAGGCTGCAGGGCTACTGAAAAGAAGACGTATGAATAATACATAATTCCTAAGGTATGCCGCGATGCGAATAAAAAGGTGCAATGGATACTTACACGAAGCTTCTAACGCAACAAAGAAAAAAAAATGGACAGTAGGGGAAAACAGAAATCCCGCGACACCAGCAACGAGATATTATGCATTTTTTAAAATTGAAAAGGATAAGAGAAAAATTGATTTAATTAATTATTATCAATGGCTATAATATATATAATAATACTGTCAAAAGACTGTAGAAACATAAGGTAAGAAACAACACGTACTCGACGATTTCTCAGCACATTTTACAGTAAATTAGAAATTACTGGAAGGATCTGGAATAAACTACTAAATTCACAAAATGTCTGGAAACCCGAAAATGAATGCAGTGTGTCGATGCCATCAAGATAAGCGATTCGTGATTGACAGCAGTGAGAAGACATAGATAAAGCGCAACAGACGGCGACGAGTGATTTCGGTGTGGCTATTGACCAGCGATAACGTACCCACCAACGTATGAGAAGTGTTCGATTGCGATTTTTTGTTTTTGCAATGATTTCGGTGTGGCTATTGACCAGCGATAACGTACCTACCAACGTATGAGAAGTGTTCGATTGCGATCAAAGCGATACAAATGACGTGAATCAGAATTTCAAAATACAAGTGGAAGAATCTCGAGTGGCTAGTGCGAGATTTAATGCGAATTACAGAATAAACATCGTGTCATTGACTTTAAATAAAACTCTGATTTCAAGTGTATTATTTGTCTCCTACCACGTGACAATACATTTTACAAAATTATTTAATAAAAGTTAGTTACAAAATCTTTACAGTTATACAATATACTACAATTGTTTAATTGTGTGGCATAAAAGCAAAGGCAGCAATATCAAAAAAAAATTAATGCAATAATCGAAAATAATTACTAATTTAAAATGTACTGAGTTCTAATGTATTCGAGATTTTATAGAAATCATAGCCTATAAATCTATAAGAAACATGGTTTTGGAAGGGATAGATACATAGTAGGTATCTAGAATTCAGTAATTTCTAAATTAGTATTCCTCAGTGACTGCATTCAAAACATTTTTTAGATATTGCTGCCTTTGATTTTATAACCCTCAATTATGGTTGTATTTTCTCCCGTTGTTACCAATAAGAGTATTTTTACTTATTGTATTTATTAAACTATTTTATGTGTATAAACGGTCCGGAGTAGAGTAAAGATAATAGTACTAAAGGTGAAAAAATAAAACATACACATATTATAAAAATTAAATACCCTAAAGTACGAACTAATAATTTGTAAAAATGGCACTATTAAATATCACTATTAAAACTGGGTTTTCGAACCTCATATATTATTCAGTGTTTAGGAAAAGATTGTCTTCGCTTTCTTTTAGGCTTATCCAGGTGTTCCTCGAATGTTGTAGCTAATTCCAGAGGGTGGTTGTGTGATCCAGAATGTAGTGAAAGGTCCTAGAGGTTTCGATGGGTCGTCATTGACATTTTACGAGGGATTCTGCAACATTCTAAACTGCAGACGTCGTGACCCAATTCCCTCGTTTAAAGAAGGGGTTTAGTTCATCTCTGTACAATTTAATACTCAGTGCCTTCATCCAACACTGGATAGAAAACAGTTATAATGACGATAATGATTTAAGTGATGATAATGACACGCCGTTCAACAATCCAATTTTGGCACGGCAAAATTTAATAGTAAAAGGGATCTCCATTTTCTCAGCTGAATATGAGGGAGGTCGCCGAATTAGCTCAGTGTTGCAAATTTTTCCACTTTCGTTGTTTGCGCGACACCCTGCTATGGAACCTACTCTAGGGCGGGCCGAAGTGGTCGCGACGGATTTATAAAATGAAACATAAACATTATTTAACAAAAGTAAATGACAGTCACAGTGAAAAAACAAATTAAAATCCTTTCGTTTTTATTTTTATGTTATAAGTCTTTGGGAGCGCTGAGGATGAAGTTTTAGTAGGTGTGTAATAAATTGCGCGCGCATTTTGCAAATAAGATTTCACACCACGAAGTTATTTAGGTAACACGAATCTGTTTTTTACTTTATTACCGTCATCTGGCGATATCCTCTAGATGCTTTTTAATATCCATATCTTCGATGTTGCTGCTGCGCTCAATAACATCCGTCTCTTTGCTAACTGAGAATAGAGATCTGTAATCTGCATCTCATGGTCATTTTAAAACAATGTATAGTAGTGCACCTCCGCTTCTTGATGTTTACATTGCTAAGCAATGTTCTCCGATCGGTGCACAGTCTATTGATGTTCAAAATATCAGTGAGAAAGATGTGTCCGACGCTATAAAAAAATTAAATAATACTCACTCTCTTGGTCCAGATTTCATTCCAACATTTCTCTTAAAAGGTTGCGTGGAACTGATAAAAAAACCACTTTGTTTTTTGTATAATCTCTCCATTAATACAGGGATCTACCCGGAAACATGGAGATGTCAAAAGTTACTCTTATGTATAAGAGTGGTTCTAAGTCATCTGTAGAAAACTACAGACCCGTAGCTATTCTTTCTGCACTAACTAAGTTGTTTGAAATTATAATTAGTAGAATCGTCGCTTCCCGAGTAGAGCCATTTATAATTGATGAACAGCATGGCCGCTCTGTTGAGACAAATCTGATGGTTTTCACGAATTACGTAACGGAAGCACTGGACGCGGGACATCGGGTGGATTGTTCTTATAATGATTTTGCCAAGGCTTTTGATACAGTCAACCATGATGTATTATTAAAAAGGCTGTATGAGATCGGTTTCTCAGACGGTTTGGTAAAATTAATGGCAAGCTACCTTCAAAATAGAAACCAATTCGTCTCCTACGGTTTATTCGCGTCAGAGTGTTTCCATACTTTCTCGGGTGTCCCGCGAGGCTCCAACCTGGGTCCATTGTTGTTTTCTATTTTTATCAATAATATTAAAAATGTAATTTTAAACTCGCGCTTTCTGTTATTTGCGGATGACTTAAAGCTTTTCTTAAAGGTGTCAACTTTGGACGATTTTCATCTTTTCCAAGCAGATATATCAAATATATGTGAATGGGGAAGACGAAAAAAATTTTTGTTTAATGTTTCCAAGTGTTCGGTTACATCCTTCACTAGGGCCCAAAGAACTCTATTTTTTCGCTACAAAATGAACAACCAAAATCTGACAAGAACATCGAATGTTAAAGATTTAGGTGTTATATTTGTAAGCAACCTAACATTTCACGATCACATAGAGACGATCAGTGGCAATGCTTTGAGAATATTAGGATTTGTTCTGCGTACGGCCAGGATTTTCGAGAATATCCGCGTACTGAGAACTCTTTACAACTCATTGGTGCGAAGTAGACTCGAGAGTGGCTCCATGATTTGGGGGCCACATGAGAGTAAGTACTCTCTTATGGTCGAGAAAAGACCATAAGAGTTTCTAAGATATCTCTACGTGAGAGAGTACGGGCATTATCCTTGGCTTTACCCAACCGAGTTTCTCCAGGGTACGCTTGGCTACAATAGTGTAGAGACTAGAAGGAATGTGTATTTGATTACACATTTTTATCGATTGTTGCGCGGTATGATCGATAATACTGAAATTAGAGCATTGGTTTGTATGTTCCTGATAGACATCGTCAGCATAGATTGTTTCACATTCCAATATACAGGACTAATCTGACGATGGATATGCCTATTGGAAGAGCTACAGCTATGCTGAACAAAATCGCTTTGGATATTAATATATTCCATGTATCTGAAGGGGTTTTCCGAAGCAGGATTCTCCGGAAAATAATTCGTCATATATATATATATATATATGATATATAGTATATAATATATATATTATATATATTATATATATGTTGTAATGAAGGTTTTCACGGGTGTTAGAAATGTTAGTATTAATTTCTTTTGGGGTTAACCCGCGTCAAAATCTGGTCCTCAGAAGGACCATTCGTCAACCGACGTTTCGCCTGAATCACAACAGGCATCTTCAGGTTGTCTTGTTAATAAATTTCCGTCACGAGGGGCAGTGCAAGCACGTCCGTTCGTATCGGAAGCTTATTACCAAGTGAGGTCTGGTAAGTCAAAGTCTAAATTTGGGTACTGTGGTCATTATTGGCCTTAATGATTTTTGGGAATTTTGTATTAAATATTGGGTGTTCCCGGCCGTTGCTGGCCTTAATGGCGTTCGTTTGGCTCCTTGTGACGCGCTTTGTACTCGATGTTGCTTCTATTGGGTCGGTGGTTTTATTTAATTGATTTTTGCGCGCTAGTATATTATTTTTACTAAGAAATCTACTGTTGAATAAAATGCTTTTCCATGCCGTTGGGAGACGTATACCATCATCTCTAACGGCAGTCTCGGCCACACTGTTTACAGAAAGGCTACGCACACAGACAGGTATCTCCATGCATCTTCTAACCATCACCCGGCGCAAATTGCATCAGTTGCAAATACATTGGTGTCAAGAGCAATAAAAATATCCGACTCCGACCATCGTAATGAAGAAATAAACCATCTTAAAAATACGCTACAATGTAATGGATTCTCTAAACAAATAGTTAACAAAGTAGTTAAACGCCAGTCGGACATTGAAAATAGAAATAAAACAGTTAAAGATATTACGAAAAAACCTTTATCAACAGCCTCTTTACCATATATAAGAGGGACAACAGATAAACTCAGCCGTTTACTTAGAAAATATAACATAAGAACGATATTTAGGACTGAAAACAAAATATCTAGCCTTCTACGCAGTGTAAAAGACAAAATACACCTAGAGTCCCATGGTGTATACGAAATACCATGTGGATCGTGCGACCAGACATATGTTGGAAAAAGCAACAGTAAGATATCTGCTAGGGTTGCTGAACATAGAGTTGATATGACCAACAAAAAACTAACATCGTCGCTTATCCAACACACGCTCGAAGAAGGCCACAACATAGACTTTAATAATACACGAATAATAGCGAACGTCCAAAATGAAACAGTAAGGATATTTAGAGAAGCTATAGAGATATATAAAAGAATAAATATTATTAACAATAGAGATGATGGTATACGTCCCCCAACGGCATGGAAAAGCATTTTATTCGACAGTAGATTTCTCAGTAAAAATAATATACTAGCGCACAAAAATCAATTAAATAAAACCACCGACACAATCGAGTACAACGCGCATCACAAGGAGCCAAACGAACGCCATTAAGGCCAGCAACGGCCGGGAACACCCAATATTAAATACAAAATTCCCAAAAATCATTAAGGCCAATAATGACCACAGTACCCAAATTTAGACTTTGACTTACCAGACCTCACTTGGTAATAAGCTTCCGATACGAACGGACGTGCTTGCACTGCCCCTCGTGACGGAAATTTATTAACAAGACAACCTGAAGATGCCTGTTGTGATTCAGGCGAAACGTCGGTTGACGAATGGTCCTTCTGAGGACCAGATTTTGACGCGGGTTACCCCCAAAGAAATTAAAACTAACATATATATAATATATATATATATATATATATATATATCATATATATATATATATATATTAATATATATTATATATATACTATACATATATAATATATATATATATATTAATGTACATTACAAACATATGTTTGATTCGTAAATTTTATTAAAAAGTGAGAAAATATACAAACAACAAAATATCAAACGTATATAAATTAATTTATATCAAATTTGTAAGAGAATCCTGCTTCGGAAAACCTTCTCAAAGACATGGAACAGATCAATATCCAGAGTAATATTGTTCAGCATAGCAGTAGCTATGCATAACCATTGGCAGGTTGGTCCTGTATATTGGAATGTGAAACAATCTATGCTGACGTTGTCTTAGATAATTATCGGGAATATACAAACCAATGCTCTGCATAATTTCAGGATTTTCGATCATACCGCGCAACAATCGATAAAAATGCGTAATCACATACACATTCCTTCTAGTCTCTAAACTATTGTAGCCAAGCATACCCTGGAGGAACTCGGTTGGGTAAAGCCAAGGATAATGCCCGTACTCTCTCATGTAGAGATATCTTAGAAACTTTTTTTGTATTTTCTCTATCATAAGTGAGTGGGCCCATGTAGTCCCCAAATCATCAGTTCTTGCTGCTGCTGCGTTTCGCGCTTCCTTACGTTAAAGTTTTTCTGCATTTTGTTGTCTTTGGGCGGTTGTGCTGTGATGCGCTGTTTATTTTATGTTTGGCAAAGAGGTATAACTTCTAACGCGTATATATGTACGTACAGGCACCCATTTTCTTTCTACAAGAAAGCAACCATCTTTTAAAAATGAAAATTTTGAACTTTAAACTTGCAATATGGCGCCAGAAGTTCCAGCAGGTATTTTTTATTTTAACAAAATTAATTTTACAACTAAATGTTTATAAAGAAAATGTCTTTCGTTCTTTTCAGTGACTGCTTTAATTATGAAGTAATGTCACATCCTTAAAAACCCCAACATATTATTGTTTTAAATTTTAATAAATAAATATTATTACCTACTAATATAATATAACCCTAGGACCACCTATTAGGACAGTGATGGTAGATCTATTGGGCTTGTCTTGTCAAAAAGTTGAAAAATACTTAACGTAACTCTGCTGGCGTGTCATATATAGGGATGCTCTTGAGCTCCCGAGTTTTCGTGACGGGGTTTGTATTTATACCTACTTGTGTATGGTCATTTTGAATTTATGTTGGGCTGGTATGCCAGAGTTCGAAGATATTGATGTGTGCGATGTATCAGTTACAATCACGTTTCTTTGGTAGCCCGAGTAGGTACTTATTGTGTATAGTGAAGGCTGGCGTATTCACTATTTAAACGCGTGTCGCAGGTTCGCCATTACAATTAGGGTCAATTAAGCTTTTGACGATCTGTTTGTTAAAAAATATATAAAAAAATGTGAGATAATTTTCTTTTCACGATGACATAAGTTTGTTATTCATAATGAAACAAAAAGTAAATTTCTGTGTTGGTGGTAATTCAATGGAAGAAAAAATTAGAAAATATTTATCTCTGAACAACTATTTGGAAGCTGCGCTCTCCTTATAAAATAAATTGATTATTTCTTGCAAACGAACTCTACTTTGTATTTGAAATCGATTTAATTATTTTAACTAAACACTATTTCCCGCTTTATAAGACGACCACCACATTTTTGTAATAACCAGGTTGCAAGCAGGATCTAACGTTTTGCAGACCGTGCAGCGCTTTCGCGGACCGGTGTTTGTCTATGCAAAACAGTTTACACCGTCCGCAGGAGAGAGCATTAGGAACCTCTGCGGTGGCAAGTTTTATTTCTTTATTGCGAAAAAATGTAAAGTCCTCCCATACCACGGGGCGGTCGCTAGCGGGATGGTTCCACTTAATATTCAAAACCGTATTTGGAATCCATTTGGCGGCTTAAATACTTTTTATATTAACTCATGCACGCCAGCCGGAGTGGCAGCACAGTTTAAATATTGGCGGGGCGCGGGGCGATGAGGCGGCCATATTGGAAGAGGACCACAGACAATCAAACTGACCCGGAAAACCGGTAGGGGGGGGGGGGGAAGGGTGGAAACGTCATCGCTTTTGCAAATGGTTCCGCTAACCGCTGTTTGAATGGTGGTAGTGTAATGGAATAAAATCTGCATAATGAAATCGAGAACGTTGTTATTTTTGCATGATGTTAGCCAATTTCAGGAAAGTTCTTAAAATAAAATAGCATGTATTCGTTTTATTGCACACACACGAACTGCCGTACCTATAGAAGAAGACAAAGAACGTCATTCGTATTTTGATTTATTTAAGTACACTCTTCAACACTTTATATAGATATTGTCATTTCGCGAACATTCGGGTATGATCTTGTGTATTCTAAATCCTTCTAAGAATTTCTAATGATTTTTAAACATTTCAGACCCAGGTGTAATTAGGTACTTGATTATATGTCTTGAGTATATGATAAAAGCAAAGGTAGCAGTATCTAAAATTAATTTTAAAAAATTATAAAATATTTTAAATGCTGTCACCATGACACAAATTCGAAATGTATTGAATTCTAGATTTTATGTAGATATCTATCACATACAAAAATCATGTTTTATATAAATTCAATGGCAATGTTTCCTGTAAAATCTTGAATTAAGTACATTATAAATTATTAATTCTCGATGACTGCATTAATTTTTTTTGGATATTGTTGCTTCTGCTTTTATACCCCATATATGTGATTCATCTTGATTTAAGATCTCTTGACTATACATCGGGTAGATATACAATTCAATATGCATTCAATATTTTTGACTTAACATTCAATGCAACTGTTTATTATATGATTCCGTTGTGCGCGGTGTATTGAACATGTTTTGATACTAAAAGGAACAATTGGATCTGGAATAATCAATTGCAGGTATGTCAAACAAACATATTTGAACAATTTTTGAAACAACGAATGAACCTTGTCTCGCGTAAGGGATTGATGCTGAATTAGTAAACCGAAAACTGCGTGACTGACACATATTGTTAAAAAAAATTTCATTCGTGTTCACGCACTTTAACTTAACAGCGTTATATGTCATTCTCCAGATATCTACTGATTTTATGTTTCGCATTTTGAATTGTAACTTTAAGGTGTTGGTGGGAATAAAGTCTACGTGATTATGACACGGATAATTTTTCTTCAAAAATGACATCAATGAAATTGCCAAGAATTTCATATAAATGGTCCCGACATCAGTTCAAATTGCTTACAAACAACGGTGGTGGAAGAAATACATTGATAAGTGACAATTTTTCTAGAAAAATCCCTTTTAGTATATTTTAAATACGAGATTTAAAAAAAATTAAAATTAATTATTTTTCATAATGAATTTTATCAATTCAGAAAAGTGACTTTAGTGTTCACAATGGTGTGATTTCTTTTAATGTACAGTAAACTGATTTTTTAAACATACACACACGTTGAGTTGTTTTGTCATACTATATTTTCGAGAGGAGTAGTCCCTCACATCATTAACAACTTATATTTACACGTAACATATTATTAAACGTTCTGAATACCTACGTTAAGGATAATTCATAAATAACTGTTAGAATTCTGCTTGCGTCTATTATCACCACTCGAGTTTCGAGAGTTACAGTAACTGTAATCGACAGGGGAAGAAGTAAAAAAAGTTTTGTACCTTCACCGAAATTAGAATATTCGAAACTCGAATAGTGCAGTTGTTAGTAGTAAATTATCTTATCATCATTATGAATCTACGAAGTTGACGCCGATTCTATCAATAGTTATATTAATTACACCTGATGACTAACTAACCGGTGACCTAACCAGTCACAAAACAAGTCAACATATATTACAAAGTCAACGTGCATTACTAAGTTTAATTTAGTGTAAAATAAAATAATCATTTTGCAACACAAAGTAATTTCCATATCAATAAATAATATTGTTTCTTTATTCCGTTAAAACATGGATATAAGACAAATTAGTAACATTTCTAGTTAGGGCGTCTAATTATTCCAGATTCCATAATAATTAGTCTTTTTAATTTTTTATCTTCGAAAACGTATATGGTATTGTTTGTTGAGGGAATATATTGGTAAGGAAAAGCTAATAAAAATCCATACGATTATATTTAAACAGTTCCATTAAAATCTATTTATTGAAAAATTGGGTACCTACCGATTTACCTAAAATGACAATAAAAAAATAATATACAACCCAGTACCTACCTAATAGAATGTTGTGTAATTTAAATTATTATTATTATCATTAGCTTGCGTTTCTCCACAGCTGGGTAAAAGCCTCGGCCAAGGATTGCTAATCCTCTTTGTATTCAGCTCTTCTCGTCATCTCTTGTCGGCCACTCTTCTTTCATGATTTTCTTCAACACTTCTCCAGGACATTTATCTCCCTCCGCCCATCATGTTTTCG
>JADDOH010002117.1:0-206809 GCA_016648135.1 Agrypnia vestita | reverse complement strand
GACAAAATACAGAAAAAATAGTTAAATGTCTCCCACAATTAAAGGATGACACAGATAAGACATAATTATAGATAAGCCAATTTGATAATTATAATGATTTAAATAAAGCAATAAGCAATTAAAATAAACTTATGATCTTTTGTAAAAGATTGTGAAAAAGAAAATAGAAAAACCCTTCTTGTTTTCTGGATGAAAATTTGAATCTTAAGGCACATAAATGTTAGAAAATGTACACGCAAATGTGTATAATGCTCGCGATTTAAAATAATAGCCTTATACTGTGGGACAAAACTAAGAAACAAAGTATTTTAAAATGTTAAAACACGTAAATATGTCTCTATAACGCAGGGCTTAAGTTACATGTATAGTCGGAATACGTGTTTTCATCGTTAAGGCAAAAAAAAACAGCAATTTATATTCCCATTTTTTTATTAAAACGAAAATCATTGCAGCACGTCTACCTACTATGTACATTTCGAAAATTTTCTAACCTAATAGGCGTAATTTTTTAAATCAGTATGCTGAAAACTTATTAAGGAATATTTTGTTTTATTATTCTTTTAATTATAAAAAAAAATTGTAAAGGAAAAACCCGAAAAAAATACATATATATATTCTTTGGTTCTCATAATAAAACGTGAATGAAATTTTTTTTTCACTGGTACTTGAGTGTAAAAACGTCTGAACTTTATAGAATAGCATTACCATCATCTTGCAGTAAGTTTATAAAATCATGCATGTGAATCAAAAAGTTATTTTTACATTTAGGAATTAATCGTCTTTTGGAAAAAAATATTTAGTATGCGAATCTACGGTCGTAAATTCAAAGATACCGCTGGATATTGGAGTATTTGGCAATTGTTTTTTTTAAGTTTTCGAAGAATGAATTATTCGTTCGGAACCCCGGGATAGAAGATTAGGGGGTTCTTTCGTTTTGTGCAGATGTTTAAATGCAAAAATGTCAACAAGAAATTTCAGACCGTGGGAATATGAATTGTCTAGAGGTCGTCATGATACTAGAGCGCAACTAGGTAAAATTCTGATTACATAATTCTTTAATGGAGGAAACCTCAGAACTAATGCATTGGCAGTCCCCAGACTACACTCATTAGGGAATGAACATGCGGAGGTGGTCGAAATTTTTGCTGATAGTATAATTGTGTAAATTGAAACAATTCTTTACGTCTCAACTGGTAATGAATTTAAATATTCAAAGCTATATTATAATTGTCCTGAAGAAGGTTGATACTAACCGAAACCAGTTGACAAACATATAGCAATCAAGTGGTTTAAAACTTAGTATTTAATTTATTCTTAAATGTCATAAATAGTAACAGATAAATAATTTTTTATTCTTCTTCTTCCTATTTAAACTTCTCTTTTTTCACTTCTGTTTTTTATTTGCTCAAATCTATTGCATATATTATGTACTTTATTCAGTACTTTATATGTTCTTTATCCTCTTAATATAATGTAATCTTTATAACTATCTGTCTTTTGTGATTTTCAATTGTAAGTTTAACTTTGTAATTGAATCTTTCTGTCTTATGTGATTTTTTTATTTTATATTTTGTAAAAACCCATAAGGGCGTTAAATAAATAAATAAATAGAGTTTTGTGCAAAGTTTTTAAATGAACTGCACTGTATGAAAATTGAAGCAAAAGTGTGTGTGTGTGTGTGTTGCAAGTGATGAAAGTTTATTAAAATTGAAAAAAAAATTAAGGCTTTTTGCAGTTATGGAAGACAATCAATGATCAGTGGTACAAAAGAATATGTGAAGAGTGCGTTAAATGTATTTTCTTATGAAAACTTGTCAACCCAGGCAGGCGTTGAATAATGGCATTCTCATGCGTTCAGCTAGAAAAAGAGGAATCGAAAGAAACTATTCTTAGTAAAAATATGCTCTGCAATGTAAAAATTGTTCTTGCAATACACGAGGTAAATACATTTATGACTCAAAAAAAAATTAAAAAAACAGACGTGAATTTAAAACAAATTACAGAAGTGACAACAAAATTAGACGGAGTCGATTAGATTGTTTGGTAACGTAGGACGAACGAATGATTGGAGGATTGTCAGAAAGATTCACAACGCAAGTGAGACCAGTTAAACTATCGGTCCTATTAAAAAGCCTAAAATTCGATAAAATAGTGTACGAGGCAAAAATTGTGTACCTACCAGAAAGCAAGGATGATGCTACTATGATTTTCACTGGCTTGAGATGTGAGGTTATGATAGGTTTTTGTTTTATTAAACAACAAAATAAAAATTTGATGTACAAGTTCTGCGAGAGATGGTCATAAAATTCACGAAAAGATGGGAAAGAAAAAAATCCTTTCCTTTTTAATATATCAATCACTAAGCTTAACATATTTTTAGAACTGTCTTTAATATTATGTTAATTTTTTTTTTTGGTCTCAAAATAAGCCGAAATCGTTGCATTAACTTCGTTGTCTTTCATAAATTATTTCCCTCTAAGGTGTTTTCTCGTGTTTGGGAATAAATAATAGACGGGAAATACCTGGACTATGGGAAAGGTGATTTGATGTTCAAAAGTCACCGTCGTGAAGAATAGACACTGAAACATTGCTCTTATGTAGGGTGATTTTTCTTGTTTGTTTGTTTTGTGTTTTTCTTTCAAACCTAAGGTTTTCTGCACATTGCTTTACTTGTTGACAATATTCGTGAAAATATTGTAATTAGGCTAAAATTTTATGTGTTTATTGTCACGGGTTATGGCTTTGAGAAACAAATGAAAACACTGGAATATAGCGATGATTTATCTAGTAATTATTAATTAATTATTAAATGGACAAAGTCATTTAACACGAATCAAATTAATACACTATTTTTGAAATCACACTGCTTTGCAATTTGACACTCGTCTATATAAACACTTTAGTATCACTGAGAATGCTTTATTTAACCCTCGCTAGAACATTTCATCCAAATCTCTCACGTAGGTAGTAGTCGCATTTATTTACTCGCTCGATTATTTCGCTCGGTATCTGTCGCTCCAAAATTCCACTGCTGGGTACACCGACCGTTATTCCGCGCTCACTTGAATGTCAACACAAACTCCATTTGCGCAGCTGTCAGTCCTGCTCGTATTGAAAAACGCTGGTTTTTTGAATCTCCTCAATTATTTTAATGTTAATTATAATGTTTTCGTTGTTTGTAGATATTTGTAGACTTTCCCTGAACGTTATAGATAATACGAGAGAGTGGTAAAAGGTGCTGGAAAGTGTGATATTATTATTGTCATCGACATATTCTAACGAGAGATTCGGAGATTACGCAATTCCTTTTGCCTACCATTTCGTTACATTATAAATATTGTTCAATATAATAAGTTGCTGCATTCTAATATTGTTAGAGTATAGCAACGTATTTCATTGAATGAGTCTTTCTTCTGATGGCATTAAGCTAGTGTTATTTATTTTGTTTATTTTATTTATTTTATCTATTTTATTTATTTTACTTATTTTATTTATTTTAATAATATTATTTATTTTATTCATTTTATTTATTTTATTGATTTTATTTATTTTATTTATTTTCATTATTTTATTTATTTATTTATACAGTAGATACATGTGTTTTTTATAATGAACTAGCTGTGCCCGCGCGGCTTCGCACGCGTAGATTTTTAGTACACTGTTTGGATCGTCATAGAACTTTCGCAAACCTTCTAGAAAAATTTTCTTCCAGAACTTTCAAGAAATTTATCGAATGTAACGGAACATTCTAGACACACCGACACATTCCGCCACTCAGTTTAGAACCTTATAGAACTTTCGGGAATTTTCTAGAACCTTCTCCTTCCAGAACTTTCTAGAGCAGGTTTTTCCGGAACCTTCTAGACTAACCGACGCAGTCGGCACGCCTATTTTGAAACAATCTGAGGCTTTTTCGGCCTTCCCATAATAAAACAATGTGTTAGAAAGCACATTTTCGGCACCCACTCCCACCCACGCTCAGCCGCCCCCACCAAACTCGCATATTTTCGATGTGACACCATGGGCTATCCACCACCATAACCACCGGTGGGTGGTTGTGGCTAGTTGTGGAGAAAACTTGGGTGATAGGGAAACCCAGGTTTCTTTATATATTATAATAGTATTATATTATATATATATATATGTATATTATAATATATATCAATCTAGATATATTGTATGGGTGATTGATTCATATATAATAACATTCTACGACAAGTTATTTACCCCCATAATATGAGCCAAAGCTAGAGCTTATGGGAGGAGTATTTTCAAGCTAAATTTAAGTACAAAAGAAGAACTAAAGAAAAAAAGTATAAAAATAATTAAACTATAAAGTATAAAATAAAAACTAAATAATTAAAGTATAAAGGAGACATGTGGGCAATGTTACAATTCATCGTTGTCGAAAATCAAGGATTTGACTTCTCTCTTAAACTGTTCGTATTTTGGAATGTTCCTTTCTTGAAATTTGTTTTGCGACAACAATGTATTGTACCATTTAACTCCCAAGTATGTATATTGATGTTGTGCCATGGTGGTTTTTAAAGATGGTATCTTTATTTGTCCTTTTGTTCTATGTACTACTTATACAGTATAAAGGGTGAGATTTATTTATAAAATATTCTTTGTAAATTTGGCATAGGGAGTTTGTATTTCTGTGAGTGACGGCACAGTACATTCTTGAAATATACTTACAGTAGGATAGTCATAAGGTTTTTTGAGAATCGTTTTAATAATTATTTTTTGCATTATAATTAATGGCTGTACGTTGGACTTATAAGCCCCTCCCCACCCGATAATACCATACTTTAAGAAGGACTGCACCGTCGCATAATATACCATTTCAATAGTATTTTGTTCAATATATTGTGTAGGTTATAAAATACTCAGTCGTTTCACGGTCAGATTGACATGGTCTTGCCATTTGACAAATTTGTCAATTGTAATTACCAAATATTTAATGTTAGACTAATGATTAATTTTAATGCACTCACTGTTGCATGTTATATTATTTTTACAGTTTATACAATGAATCGTTATATTCAGATTTTTGGGAACTTCTTCTTGGAGTCAGTGTGAAAGGGATGACAAATGTTTTTTCCGAATCGAGTGATAGAAGATTGTCATCGAACCATTCTTTGATGAACTTTATGTCGTGATTAGCTGCAATACTAATCCCATTCCATGTTTTATTTTCAAGAATTATTGCAGTATCATCAGCAAAGGCTATAATTTCACCACGAAGTGATAATTTAAACATTTGATTTATATAAATTAAAAATAAGATTGGTCCGATGACTGTTCCTTGTGGAATTCTGAATTCCAAAATTTCAGGTTCGCTTATTGAATGTTGTAGTTTGAGATGTTGATTTTTTTGAGTTAGATAGCTTTGTAGCCAACATCTAATTTTTCCAACTATGCCAATGTCATTTAATTTATTGATTAATTTTGAGTGAGAAATACTGTCAAAAGCCTTACGCAAGTCAATAAAAATACCCAAGCATTTGTTTTTTTTAAATATAAAGCATTATATATTGTTGAAGTTAATTTGGCAATGGCGTTGTTTGTTCCTAATTTTTCTCTAAAGCCAAATTGATTAGGACTCAGTATTTTATTGATTTCAATGTAATGCATAATTTGTTTTTTTATAATTTTTTCAAATATTTTTGCGACGTAAGAGATAAGCGATATTGGTCGATAATTTGATATTTCGTCAGGGTTGCCAGATTTAAAAATAGGAGTTAACGTAGACTTTTTGTAAACGGATGGGAATATTCCACTATTTAAACTTATGTTAATGATATGGGCAATTGGATTACTTAATAATTTATTATTTTCTTTTAATATTTTTGCTGTGACTCCATCAAAACCAGATGCTGAACCACCCTTTAGATTATTAATAATTTTTTCAATTTCATTTTTTGTCACAGGTCGAAATTCAGATACATTATTGGGTTTGACAGAATCCTTCTTATAACTATCTATTTTGTAATTTTTTTCAATCTGAATTACAAAATTTTTTCCAACATTGCCAAAATATTTATTAAATATTAATTAGGCAAATTTAGTTGTTTCTTTGGTAGCGTCTATTGACTCATTTTCGAATTTAATTTTTTTGATTAAAGTTTTTTTTTTTACTTTATTACTTATTTCATTTACGGTTTTCTATATTTATTTTACATTATGATTAGCCGATTCTATTTTACTTTTGTAATAGTTTTCTTTGGTTATTTTTATTTATGATGTTAGTTTATTTCTGAATATCTTAAAGTATATCAAAAAAAATTATTTAGAGGATTTTTTTTGTCATACTATATTATTCTTCTTTTTTCTAATAGACACTACAAGGCCATGCGTAATCCATGGTTTAATTTTTTTAAATTTCGCTTTAGTCTTTATAGTTTTAGCGTCTGATGATTCCTCTATACGATTGCTAAGGATATTTTGAAAATTGCTTGCACATGTTTCTAGGCAAGTGGATTGCAACACTGGTAGCCATGTTTCCGTTGTAATTTTATGATTAATTTTTAGTGATTTAATGTTTTTTTATTAAAAATATTACATTTAGATTTTATATTATGATTAATATTATTTTTTTTGAACATACAAGCATGTTTGATGATCGGTTATATTATTTTTTATATAACCGTTTCAATTTTGTCTGTGTCTTTTGTGTTACACCATATATTTTGATCGGTACACGATGGACGCTACCCGGGAATTTCTCTGGTGTTATATTGGCTTCCTTGACCATCAAGCTACTCGTTTTTCTGCTTCTTCTTACTGCGTTTGTTGTTAAGCTTATTATACAATAAATAAAATTTTGCTAAGATAAAACTATGTTTTATTTTTTCATTTATTTCTCATTCAATTCATTCATTCATTCAAAATTTTCATTTAATCGTGTCACTAATATTAAATAACACTAGCGCACTAAGACTCCCGTCCTCTCGAGAGCCCTTCCGTTTCATGAATTTCATGACCTCCCCGCGTGTTTGGTATATCATACTCGTAAAAAATTCATCACTCTTCTAGACATTCGAACAACCCCGCTTACGCCATGAAAACGAATGCAGATATGATTTGAGAAAACATAAAATGTTTTTGTGAGTTTGGCCATTCGTGATATGAAGCAAATATCCTCCTCGATTCTTTTTTCATATAAACTATGAAAAAATTCATATAACAAATATGTTTTTTTTATATCCATCAAAACTTTTATCCAGTGAATACAAAATTATGGCTGCCTATTAAACTCTTTTTTTTCTAACAATGTTATTGATAAAAAACCCAGCGTAACATAACACAAGAATGTATTCTTCACTAATGTTTCAAATAATAAATGCCAAGATAGAAATAATCAATTTTTTTCAAGACTCTTTTATTTTTTAATGTTTTTCATGAAAACATTAAGCTTGCAAGTACATTGTAATTATTTTAAGAATTCAATATCTCTTATTGAAATCGCATTTATAAAAATATTGCACTACTGAAAATACGCAACGAAAAATACACACAAATACACTCCACAGTCAAAATGTCATCATGGTCATAGTCAAAGAACACAAATTACCTATTGGAAATGTAAAAATACACAAATTCAATAAAACATTGTCACTACTCAAAATGATGATGAAGTGTGTTATGCTGAGTTATAATTATGCTAGTAAAATTGTTTACAATTTTATTGTTGTTAGCGTGGACACGGTAAATACAGGATTCAGTTTATTAATGTACTCAAATAACTGTATTTTTTCATATGTGTGAACAAACACAATACTTGTATCACTATAAAATAAAATTATTTTTATTTTTATTTTATAGTGATATAATATAAGTATGTATATCATATAAATTTAAAATAATTGTATTGTGAAATCGGCTAGATAGCGTATAAGATAGGTGAGTTTAAGAGTTAATGATATAAATAATAGTAATCTATTATACTTAAGACCTCGAAGAGAAAACAAAGAAAAATCACAATGCTTGCCATGACGTCAGCGTTTTTCTTCTTAGCTCGTTCCAATTTCTGAACCAATAACTGTGCCTTACCTGTTCAAATATTTTCCGTGATTCTTTTCTACTCTCGATTGAATTTCGTAGACGAAAAATATCTAGGAAAGATATAAATCATTTGAATAAGACATCTTTAGCACTTATGGATAATAAATTGATAAAAAATAGTCCATTTCATTCAAAAACATTTCCTTTAATTTTTTTGTAAAATAAGAAGATTGTATATAAAAAAAAAATAAAAAAGAAGAAAAAAATTTTTTTTAAAGGTTTTATTTTTATTTTTGGGGAATTCAATAAAAGTTTATTTCTGTGCTTTAGCTTTTGTTAAAACTTTCAGAGTTTCCTAGTTTAATAACCTAAATGCAGTACAACAGCATCTCTTATGGCAAGCTAAATAATAACTGAGCGCAGGATATTTACAATACTAAGGTGAACTTTTAAAACTCCGCAACGTGGTCCAACTAAAATGTGAATTCATTTAAAATACTCGTATATTACTTCAATTCTTTTTAAAATGAGATTCAGTGGAAATGTGTGGTAGTCTTTCAGAGGTAAAGTTAAAGCTGATGAAGTTATTCAAATAACATATTGGGGCGCACTAATATATTTTTTTGTTTAATTTTATACACACTTGATAGATTGGCGTGATATTCACTCGCGTTATTCAATTAGTTCGGGGGTGGGTAAAGCAGTGGGTTACTTGTTGAAAAGTTGACATGCAAATGCCTAGAACGGCGGTTTTGCGATAATAGAAGTAACCCCGGATACCTCTGCCGGGTCCCCAGACCAGATCCCCTGTGGGTTGCTGTCTGCTTCTCAGTACCGGCGTAACTACAGATTTATCTGCTGGATCCACCAGAACTCTCTGATTAACTTAATTAATTTGCCAGCCAGTGAAGACAAATGCTTGGCCGGGGCCAAGATCACTAAAAATCTCCACGTGATATCTGAATGGTAATTATTCAACACAAAGCGGAACATACCGAAGAATATTTATTCTGAACTAATTAAATATTTTTAATAACATTCTATTAATGTATTGCGAACATATGGTGCTGCTATCTCTAGGCATAATTGGATTCAAATTCTTAAGGCATTTGTAAAATTAGAAATCATTTTTCGTGATACAGCCATTGAACGAGAAGAGCTGACCCCAACAGCCTACCTAGGCAATGAGTTGGGACGGTGCAAGGAAGAAGTAGAAGAAGAAAGAAGATCTTTCATAAGTGTGTTGTGACGATGGGTGGCGCCGACTCTCGGCAAACTTTGAAACTAGTTCTTTAGCTGTATTTGAACCAGAAATGGCCTTTTAGTACCATCTTTGAAATTATAGTGAATCTGAAATACACATTATATTGGCGTTACAATTTACTATTTACATTACTTTTAAAATATATTTAAAACATGCTCACTTGAAATGACGTTCCTAAATTCATTAAATTGTGAAAAAATATTAAATTTTGTTGTTTTAATAAGCTGAGACAAACAACATTACAAAACTGTAAAGAATAAGTGTTGTCTCATTCATAACAACGCTACCTTTGAATTTTGCTCGGAGAGCAGATGGTTGCAAATGATATATTTATGTATATCGACCTTTACCACTTCGCGTCACGTATCACGAATACAAAATTCATTCTTGGAAACGTCACATGTATTTTCAAAACTCATATATATTACACTAGCTATTCATACCCCGCGTTGCTCGGGTTAAGTATTAAGTTTAAAATTAATTTGTTAAGGGAAACAAAGGTTTCATTGTTTTGCAAAGTCTCTAATTAAAACACTCTTTTCATTTAATCAAAACTGGGATGTAAAGAATGACCAGGGAAAAAATGTGGCCTATTTTTCCCGTCAGGTCCTCAGGAATGTGTATGCAAAATTTGTGTCCGATCGGTTGAACGGTACAGAAAATATACCAGGGGGGTGATGAGTTATGCTATTTGCCGGGTTCTCAAGAATAAGTTAGCAAAATTTGGATCAGATCGGACAAACGGTATAGATTTGTACAGAAAACAGGCTGACAGACATTTTTTTTATATTTGTAGATATAAACACGCTCTTACTCGAATTGTGTCAAAACGTTGTGTCAAAATTTGAACAAAGAAATTTTAAGTTTCTTTGTTTGTATGTTTTTTAAAACAGTATTATACTTATAGATGTGACCCTAAAATAAGCAAACATTTTAAAACTTATTTGAATATTTGATGTTCTTCGTTATGCTCTTTAGCAAAAAACAAGTTTGTGCCCAGCATCTTAAATCAGTGGTAGAAGATGAAATGTTTCTGATTATTACTTTCTTTCTTTTAACTCGTAGCGTCTGCTTGCTTGCTTGACGCAAAAACTTTGGATCGATTTTTAATTTTCCCGTGATCCAATCGAGCTCAAATTTTGCAAGCAGACTCGTGGCGACGATCAAGAATATCAACCAAATTTTCGTTTAAAAAAATAAATAAATATAATATAATTTTGGATTTTTCCAATTTTTAATGGGTTTTTCATACAACTTGTATGGAGATTCCGACGCATATGTTAGACACAAAACCCGAAAATGAGAAGGGAGTATTGTAAATACTTGATTTTTATGGATTACTTTTTTATTGTGTGAAATATATGGATATGTTTAAAAATTTATGTGTTTCTCAAATAATTTTTTTGTTGTTCTTATGGTCTGGTCAATTCCTTTCCAATAACTCTTTTACTAAGCTCCCATTACATTAATGGAATGTTATTAAAAATATTTAATTAGTTCAGAATAAATATTTTTAGGTATGTTCCGCTTTGTGTTGAATAATTACCATTCAGATATCACGTGGAGATTTTTAGTGATCTTTCCTCTCCGATTCTATAAACTGAGTTGAAATTGCCTCTTAATATTTGAATATGTATCTCTGTAAATATAATTAATACAGAGTTCATATTTTAGCTATTCTTTCGTAACAGATTAATAAATAAATGTATTCAATAAAATAATTACAATACATTAATATTTACCGGATACAGTAACAATTTTTTATTTGAAAACATTAAAGTAAATTTGTCAAAACGGGTACTGTAGGAGTAGTGCGGGGAGCGCAGTGCATGTTGCGCAGAGCATGTTGCGCAGAGCACGGAGCGCTGGGCGACGAGTTCGGTGGATTGTTAATTTTCGCTCTTTTGCTGTCGTTCTTGTTGATCAATGTTTTATCTCATAAGCTGTTTTACCCAATAATTGTTTTGAATGATTGTTTCAATTTTACAACCGTATATAAAAGGTTGAACAACAATAATAATTGATATAATAAACTATATTTTTTTTATAGATAAATATTTATTTTATAAAATATCTTCTATAATTTATTTTATGATGTAAGTTGTCGGCTCGGTTTGATTAATACAGGTACTACATAATTTACAAAAGTTTGGAAGTTCGGTTTTCCCAATATGAAGTTGTAACATTAAGAAATATGTCATATCGGTATCTTTTCAAAAATAGACTTAAAGATATCGAAAGCCTTTCATCAACGACAATCAATGGTAGATAAAAGTTATTATGCTATTGAATTGATAAAAGTGTGTTCTCTAAAAAACATCTATTTATTTCTGCTATAAAAATATAAATGATTCATTGATTAAAACAAAAATAAAATATCAAACTAGTTTATACATTATTAACATATTTTTTAATATTATGCGGTTAATGTAGAGAAAATATTAGCAAACCGTATGCGAAACAAAATTTAGTCAACCAATCTCATTTGCACCTTTAGAAAAAATGATATTTCATTATATTAGAAAATAATAGGTTTTATTTTAAAACTCTGTAGCAGTATCTACATATTCGTATATTACCTAAATACTTAAATCACGAAACATTATTTAAATATTTTTTTATTTATTTTACACATAATAAAAAGCCTGTCAAACGTCGAACATAGGAGGCGTCAATTTCGCCTAACGGGCGTAAGAAAGGGTAACGCTTCGCGTCTTAGTTAAGCCCTGGTGTCACGATGTGTAATCTGTAGTTAAGTATAATGTAGTTTATTTTGACGGGCCGGGCCATGGAGAAGCAGTGGTGGTTGTGTCGGTTAGCTGCCGCGTTGCCATCTGCGGGTTTGAGGTTTGAGTGTTATTTCGTTGTTTAGTCGTGATTTTCAGGAAATTACGACTACGAGTTGCGGGATAGACAGACAGCTAAATTATTATATTTAAATAGAAACGTAATTTACCGGACAAGAATAACATTATTCTCAGCATTATACGTTGCCTATAATCTTTGGTCAACACGATGACCGTCATTTTGTCTCTTGAAGGAATCATATTTATTTATTTTTCGCAAATTTTTCGGATCGTTATGAATCGTCAGAATCCACTGCAAATACGAACGAAGCATCGTTCGGTCTCTGGGTAGAGATAACGGGCATTCTAGGCAACGCGAGATGCGTGAAAAGTATTACAGACCTTTATAAAAAATTTTTGCTTACTTACAATTGCGTTAATATTCTATGTTTTTTTTTCGACATCATCATTATTAGAATTTTTTTATCAGTTTTGTCCTTGATGCTGGGTAAATTGAATTGATAAATTAAATATATGTAGGAACCATTTTTTTTAAATATTTTACGTATTGGGATTTTATAACAAATTCCATAAGCTTTTATAATGGGTGTTAACATAAGTTGTGTCCTTTTTTCTAAATAAAGAGGATAAGACGACACAATAATTAATTACAAAAATTAATAAATAATGTATTATTTCTCCTTTATTATTTTTTGTAACTTCTTGTCGAATTCCGCATGTTCCACGATACCTATGCTATAAAAATCATTCAAACTTAACTCAAAGAATTATATTTCGAAAATTCTCACTTTTGTCTACTTGATATTCCTGTAATTTAAATAAAATAAATTTTCAGAATATTTTGAGTATGTTCAAAGTTTTTTAGAACAGTACTGGATTTTTGTCACAGAACGTAATTAATCAATCAATGCATATTATAGATGTCTCGCAGAGACGAAACTGTATTTTTTATGGGAAAGTAGGTATAGAAGTCCTTGGGTATACATAGGGTTTACGACCTATCATACGGCTGGCTTAAGTGATCACTTTACACAATGTAACGTTCGCCATTTCCACCCATGATAGAATATATATACCATGTCTACTCATTTTTGTCTGTTTTGATGTCTCACAGAACTACGTCTCTGTGAGACATCAATAATATACATTGATTGTATAAAATAAAGGTTGCTTAGAAGTAAATGCAATATGAAGATCAGTTTTTTTTTCAAATAAAGAAATATATATAACTTTTACATATAACGTATATATATTACGACGTGAAGTTCTGTTGCCCCCAACAGAACTTCTCGTCGCCACCAGCTTCGGAATCGAAGAAGAATCGGACTCACCTTACTTCCACAATTTAAACTCAGGGTACTTCCGGTGTCGTGTACGCTGCACTTCAGCTATCTCTTACTTTAACTTATTTTAAGTTGCAACAGTTCAATGACTAGGGTAATACAACGAAACATTATTTAGATGAAGGGGAATTTATTCAAATGAATTTTAAACAGAACTTAATAAAGCCACAGAAGGTGACAATTTTTTTATGAAGGGTTTTTGGGAATTTTGCACATTGAAACCCTTTTCTTTACAATAAATTGAGGCGAAGATTTAATTTACCACGCCTCGACATCAGCGCTAGCGGCCGCGTCATACATGGAGGGAAAAGACAGTGGAACTAAATACTTTTATACTACTTGCGGTGACGCAGCGCAGGTGTCGGTGCGTGGTATTCACATTCTGCAAATTAATGAACATCTGGGCAAAATTTCTATATCACATTTAAAACAATTAAGCTACAATAGTCTGGCACAAACACCGCTTCCGCACGTGCTTAGCAATGTTCCTTTTTTCTAAAACCGCTCGACCTGATGCACATTTTCTTGTATTTACGGAGTCAGATAACACGCAGCTCGCTCCAGGCGTGATGTGAAATTGATTATTAGAGAGAATTTGAATACCAGGCAAGTCGTGGTCTTTATTTTGCTGGCCTCGCATCTGAGGAGGATTGCTCCCTTAAGGGTCCAGAGAACAACCCCGCCCCGAGGCTTTGGGCGGCCGATGCAGATGATTACCGGAACATCACCTCTGCAGCTGCCCCCCAGGCGTTGCAATGGATTCACCTTTCACTCCATGCTGCGTCACCTGGCCATGGCGCGAAGCGCTCCCGTGGAAAAACCCGCTATTAACACGAGGGTTCACAGAAAAAGTTCACATCTTGCATGCTGAAGTGTCAGATTCTGAATGCGCCATTTTGTAATCTCGTCTCCGCCGTTCGCGACCGCTGTGAAACTATCTGCAGTAGACCAAAGACATTATTCTGTTCCATAGAGTGCTTGCGGTACCTACGCGGTTAGAAATCAATTTTTGGTGCAGATCGTTGGTGCGGGGATCGATAAATTCATTTCTTCAGAGGTTTCGCGAAGAGGTGTGACGAACAAAGGTTGCTACGTCACAATATATATATATAATATATTAATCTGATTATATATATATATATATATATTTATACGTTCGTTCATTAGTTACTCAAAACGTGCCATAAATTCACAGAATGTATTATAGATCTGATGTTACAATGTTCGTCACATAATTCTCTACATAACAATACTCTATATCAAGGTGCATATTTGGTGAATACTTGCACAGTTACGAAAAATATTATGGCTAAAAAATTTTTAAAAAATAAAAATATCAGAAGTATTTATATTTCAACATATTTAATAAAAAAACAAAAAATCATTCATAAAAGATAATTGTCTATTAACAGTTATTAATTTGATTTATATTAGGTCCTTACATATGAAATTGGCGTTTAGTATGGGAGGAACATAAAGCCGATTTTTTTTTATTATAATATATTTATTTAATCAAAGTATGTACCATTGCTATCTATGCACTTTTTCCATCTCATAGGTAGTTCATCGATCCCTTTACTAAAAAAACCATTCGGACGGGAATCAATAAAATCTTTGAAGGCGGTTTGGACTGCCCCATCGGAGTTGAATTTTTTCCTTTGCAAGAAGTTATCCAAATTTCGAAAAAAATGGTAATCTGTTGGGGCAAGGTCCGGAGAGTACGGTGGATGTCTTAGACATTCCAATTGAAGCTCTTCTAATTTGGTAGCCGTCTGTTGTGCAGTGTGTGGTCTAGCGTTATCATGAAGCAGCAGTGGCCTAGAGCGATTAACCAGCCTCGGTTGTTTAGCAGCTAGCTTTTCCATCATGGTTTGCAGTTGCTGACAATAGACATCTGCCGTAATCGTCTGGCCAGATTTAAAGAAAGCTGTAGTGAACGACACCAGCACTAGTCCACCAAACGCTCACAAGTAACTTTTTTGGAGTCAATTTTCGCTTGGGGCATGGTTTGGCTGGTTCGGCAGGGTTCAGCCATTGCGATGAGCGCTTCCGATTATCGTACAGGATCCACTTTTCATCACAGGTAATGATTCGATTTGAAATCCCTTCATTATTGTGCCGGTTGAGTAATGCAACGCAGCAGTCAACGCGCGTTTGTTGATTTGCTTCACTCAATTCGTGAGGTACCCACCTTTCAAGCTTTTTCACCTTACCAATTTGCTTCAAGTGGATTAAAACAGTTTTATCACTAACACCGCAGCCTGCAGCTAACTCGGATGTGGTTTGCGATGGATCCGCTTCCACAATAGCCTTCAATTCTTCATTATCAACTTTGGTCTCCGGCCGTCCACGGGGCTTGTTCTGCAGGTCGAAATTTCCAGAACGAAAACGTTGAACCAAAAACGCACTGTGTTTTCTTTTGCGGCACCGTCGCCATACACATCATTAATCCTTCGAGCCGTTTCTGTAGCACTGGTGCCACGGTGGAACTCGTACTCGTAAATAACGCGATATTTCAAGTTTTTCATTTTGTAAACTGAGTGACGCAAAGAAAAAAAAAATTGAGGAAAAAACAATTGAATTATAATTTTCAAAACACAAATACATGAGTAAATAGCTGTATAAATTTGGATTTGGAATTCCTAACCAAAGAGAAGATATTTGAGATCAAATTTGCCAGTACGGCAAAACGCCAATTTCATATGTAAGGACCTAATATGTATGTATATTCAGAATAACTGGGTATGTTCAAAATTTTCATCAATTTTTAATTTTATTTGCCAGAAAAATAGTTAATGGAGTTGAGTAAGTTTTGATTTTCAACCACCCATGTATCAATTTTCATTATAAAACAATAATATAAAGTCACACAAAGGTGATTTTTCGGTACGTAGTGGATGTAATGGATTAGAGTAAAATATGACAAATACTCAGAACGCTTTATTTGTAAAGGTGACAGTCTTTCAGTCGGGATACAATGTAGCGTCCTCAAATATTTGGCCGGAATGACAAAATGTGTATTATGTACACACGAGGTTTTACTGTACTGGTTCTGTTCCATTATTGTTGTTGGAAATTCTACGCTCACTTACTGGGTGACCTCAATACCGATCTCTGCTGTCCCATTCGCTTTGTGTGCAGATTTGACAAAAATAGAAGACATTTTGCATCCGAATCAGAACTGTGAAGTTGCATTTTGTTTACTCTTTAAAGTACATATCCGAAAATATGCAGCGAATTATTAAAGCATGGTTAGTAAAATAGATAAATATGCGCTTTTATTAATTTTTATCTTGGATAATAAAATTATTTCGCAAATCAATACAGTTTTGTAAATAATATTTTAACTCGATTTAATTCGTGTAAGAAAAGTTATTTTATTTTTTTGCCAAAATAATCTAATGTGACTTTTTCTCCGTTGAATTAATCGTAGTACATAATATATTTACATTTTTACTATATTATTTTATCATATCACAACGCCCTTCAGCGTTTTAAAAAAAAATAAGGTAAGGCAATGCATGTCAAGCAATAACACAAGTTCTTTTAAGCATAAAATAAAGAAAATAACTAGTAAGATATAAGTAAGTATACAAGTGAAATATTTAGTATTCAGAAAGTAATATTATAAATTGATATGGCAGTTACAATATAATTTTTTTGATATAATAATAAACCAAATGAAACTTTTTAGTGCACATTGAATTAAATTTATCACTGGAAACTATAGTGGTGATAAATTTAAATTCAAGAACACATTCATATTCTGAGAGGTTTTTTAAAACCAAATTAACCAATTAGAAAGACATACAGAAAAATCTAAACCACGAAAAATTTTTTTAGTAGTAGCCATAATATTTTTTCGTGGATTAGATTCTTCTGTATGTCTTTCTAATTGATCAATTAATTTGGTGATAAATTTAACTCAACGTATGCATTACAATGTCTTATTTAGTTTAAATTAAAATAATTTAGAAAATAAATTAATTGATGAGGCGACTTGCAGCATTCTAGATGTGGATCTACAGAAGAATACTGAAAGTAAGCTTGGAAGACAGAGTTACGAGTGATATGTGATGAAACATCAAGAGAAATATGAAATCTCGCATCTCATAACGTAGGGAAATATTGCTAGAAATCGGGGCTCTGGAAGAAGGTGAACATCATGGCTAAGAAACGTGAGACAATGGTTTGGCCAGTCTACTGTAGAGCTGTTCCGGGACGCATTAAAAAAATTTTAATAGCCAACATGGCATCTAATTTCCGTTGATGGCCACGAAAAGAAGACGAAGATCAATGGATGGGAAGAGACACAAGAACATTTCATAGAGCATATTCACTTCATACAGATTTTGAAATATCAGTGTAATTTAGGAATGTTTATAATGTGTTATAATTCTTCTTCGTTTTCTCCTTCGTTCTTGGAAGAATGGTCCTATAGCGATGGCAGCATAGTCAAAATAATATGGCGTTATATGTTCCGATCAGCAACATACCTCACGGCTTCCTGAATTCTTTTTTAATTTATTTGGTTAACTAACTTACTAATTAGCCATCACGCCGTTTCTCCGCAGCGGTAGTCAGGCAGACTATATTCTTCTACCGTGGCATATCAATTTCGCTTTGGCTACATACATCTTCCCAAGCGTGCCTATGGTTGTTGAGGCTTTTAACAGGGCCGCCCTGCAATATTTGTAGTATCTGGACGTCCTCTTTTCCTGTTGCTTTCAGCATTCGTCTCGTATATTTTCTAAAACATCTTTTTCTCACTTTTACGATTCATGATGAAACCATCTCAGCGATCCATTCTTTTTTCCACCTACCGTGCTACAGCAAGTAAAACATTCACTTCTAATTTGTTAATTCCTCACTTTATCGACCAAAAATTTTCCACACAAGTGCCTGAGTGGCCGCGTTTATAGCGCATTCACCTACATTCCTTTCTTTTTTGCCAATTCTAGACCTCATTTTCATACATCAGAGTCGGCCATTATGTACCGCTCGTCTGGATTCTTTCTTTTATTTGATGGTGACCTTAAATGTCATGTTTGTGAAGGAATGTGTGCTAAATTGATTATAGTAACGATAGTCGTTTACAATATGGATAATGGGATAAATTCAAATATAGGGCCACATTATGTAAATTTGGCTAAAAGATTGGACATCTAAGGGAGATAGTATTTATATTAGAGAGTATTGTCAAAGTTTACTTGGTAAGGTACATTCAAGCATGAATATTGAATTATGTATGCTTGTGTTAGTTTAAACTTATTTGATTGGTTGTGGTGGATTCTTCTACTTCTTCATCAGCCTTCGTCTTTCCACTGCTGGATATAGGCCTCTTCCTTATTTTTCCATTATTCCCTGTTGTTGGCTAATTGTAGCCATTTCTTTCCCCCCACAGCGACAATATCATCGGCCCATCTCTTTTGAGGTCTTCCGATGCATCTTTTATTTTCCCAAGGTCTCCATTTCAGAACTCTGGGAGGCCATCTTGTAGTATCTTGTCGTGCAACGTGTCCTGCCCATTGCCATTTTAGCTTCGCTACACGATCCATGATATCCACTAATCTAGTTCTGCGACTAATTTCGTCGTTTCTAATTCTATCTCTTAAGCTTACTCCAAGCATGGATCTCTCCATAGATCGTTGAGTACATTTGAGCTTTTCTACACTTTTCTTTGTAAGGGCCATAATCTCCAATCCATATACGTCATCACTGGCAGTATGCACGATTCAAAGGCTTTTCTTTATAGGCTAATTGGGATCTCTTTGTTCTCGAAGATATGTTTGAGTTTGCCAAAAGCAGCCCAGCTCATTCCTATACGTCTTGGTGGATCTGGTGGTGGTCTGTGGTAGATTAATGGACATAAAACATATTATATATTTATAATTTAAATATTTAAAAATTATGTAAGAAAATATTGTGGACAATTCAAAGGCAAATAAGTTGCATTTGATTTAAACTCTTTCATTTTACTATTCTAGAGACTTGTTAGGCTTGAATTCCGTAGTCACTTTTCAGGAGACAAGGCAATTTAGGTCTTGTATACCCTATTTATACCTAAACCAATAAAAAAACTGTACACATTTAATAACTAGCCATACACCCGTGAAAAATTACGGGAATATAAAATGACCGCACAACAATAGCCGTGCGCTTGTGATGGTTGACATAGAGATAGATTTAATAAATTTAGAAAATCCTAAAATAATAATATTCAAAAAACCAAGTATGTACATCAAAAATATATTTCTTCTATTTGAATCGGTTAAAAGTAAAAACATGATATGTTTCATCTCAGGATTTTACGTATTGCAAGGGGCTGACAAAATATCGAATATTCAGCCATAGAAGTAATACTTTTTAGATCTTTATTATACCATAGATATAATTCTGTGTTAAATTAATATTGTTTGACAATCCTAATAGACTCGACCTTGTGAGTAGGTGCGGACGAGCCTTTATTATTTATGAATCGGAACAGCAAGTCTCGCGTGTAGCGGGTGCTTTACTATTATTTTAACGAAACGGACCAATCACAGGCGCGCTTTGCCTTCGACGGGTTGAGCCAGTGGCGACCATCCTGATGACTGAATCCGGCCAATGGCGGGCGCCGGCGGTGAAGTCATCGCGCATAGGATGAGTCACTGCACTAGCGTGGATTTCGGAGGTATGGTGCAATCGTTACTATAAAAGGAGCGAACACGATATACTTAGCCCTTTCAGTTGGACACCACCACTTGCGAGCGGAGGCGCTGCCCGAGAGACTACAGACAGAGCCCTGAGTTCCAGAACATCATTTGCGGACGGAGTTGCTGTCCGGACGTGTGGAGGAATCTACCATTTCATCAGTAACAGAGAGGACTATACCGCCACTGGGTAACAGCTAAGGAACACATTTATATTATCTATTACGGTTAATTATTTTCACTATCGAAATGTATTTATTTTGAGAAGATTTAAGATCGGAGCAATTATGTGTAAATAACATCACGATTTCTTGTGTGGTATTGGTTCAATTCGTGTGGGAATATCTCCCGAACGAATATATTTTGATGCATGGGAATTTTCATACCATTTGTATTAACAATTGATTTTACGGAGCTCTACAGGCAGTGCTTGATAGATTTATAATAATCGTTGACACGTTATGTATTGCATAACCAGATATCAATCCAATTCGTGCCGGGAATCTCCCAAATGTACATTTTTTGCATTTTCATACTGTTTGTACTAACAATTTAATACACAGAATTCTATAAGAAACGCTTAATAGCATTATAATATTGTATTGCATAAGTATTGCGCAATCATTACAGCCGGTCTTTCGAGTACCTCGGTATATCCGGCTTAACAAGTAGCTTCAGAACGACGAGTAAAGGACAGAATGGGGAGATCTAACTGAAATTGGAGTTTACTGGTTTATGAACGTTGAGCTAGGTGAGGTTGTGGATGACACTCGTGTCATAAGTCTGAAATCTGCGCAAGCCCCTGTGAGGTACTCTTAAAAGCAGGGCCTCCTTTGTTGATCGGAGTGACCACTAGACTCGACCTTCGCGCCTCATCCTGCTCAAAAACAGCGTGAACCAACGTCGTGAATTCTCTGACTTTGGAAGGATTTCCATGCTTGAATGCTGTAAAACCTTGATAGAAAACGTTAACTTCTATTTCGTCTTCTGTAAGAAAGGCAGGGCCAGAATCAGTATAAAAATCATTCACTCATATGGAATAGCTGGGATATTATAAATATGTTACTAACACTAACATTTGACCAAAGTAAATGTTGCAAGATGCAGAATCGTGGGATGCCGCTCTGGAAAGGCATAATGAGATTGCACAATAATTTGTAACATCGCTGACTATGCCCGCAAAGGACGTTAATGTCCTCATCAATTCGTACCAAAAGAGTACATGATTTTTCAAACACCGGCCTAAAAGAAAGGCGCCTCAAGACAACACTTATCATCAGAAACTCGTACCAAAAGAGTACGGCTATCTCAATTATAAGCCTAAAAGGGGGGCGTAACAGGATCACATCTCGTAAAGAAGAGACAGAGTCTCGGAATGCAGTAAGCTCCAGAGGAGCAAGGGGGTCATTTAGTCCCTTAGAAAGTTGGCCACCGGGTCTAGGCGGGCGCGTGGCCTAAACCCCCCTCAGCAGAAATGCTGGGGGTTTAAAACAAAATTTAGCATTCAAAGAAACTATTATTTCATATAAACTCACGGGCTGTTGTAGAATTCCTTGGAACAGACCATCCCCGAGACCTTATCTATTTATTCATAAAGAAGTTTCACTTCAAAATGTTGGTTTTCGTATATAGCAAATATGTGTATTATTTTCCCACGGAATTAATATGAACAGGTTCACGCACGTCAAAGACGTAACCATTCAAGGTAAGAACATGCTAATATAAAGTGGTTATAATTATTTATTTCAGTGTTATTCAATATGTGAGTTTATCCCCTTTATGCCATTCGAATGATTTTATTGGATTGTTTTCAAACGGAGATGTTTTATTTCTAAATACACGAATTCTGTCTGGTGAACGTATTTTATCGTAACATAAATGTATAGATTATTAGACTCGGTAGATGTTTATATTACGTATTATTATGCAATCGTTTCCAACACTGCTCCTATAAAAGAATTTGAAGTTATTACAATACACAACGGGGTCCTCTAACCATTAGACGAATCATGTGCCAATTCAACGACGTATTACGAATAGTATAGATTATATTTAATCGAGATTTAATCGAATATATTATTTCTAGTAAGGATTTGAGTGTCGGTTCCAGATTCCATTATGAGGCGGAAATAGTTCATAATCATAGCCCGACTGTAATAGGTATTTTTGTTGCGTAAGAGGTATTAATTTTAGAAGTATGTTTCGTCCCTGACAGACAGGATGGTATAGCTGTGGTTATTTAGGTTATACACTTAATAAATACAAAGGGCATTAGGTATTATCAATTTCGTATGCGAACCCAAGATGTTAGAAATATTTTTGTTCATATAATTTCATTGAATATTTGCTGTAGAATAATATTTTATGAGAGAAGTAGTTAATATTCCATTCGAAGCAAATGTTTTTAGTCAATATCTTTATAGATAATATTAAACAGCAAATCAGACATGTTAGTTCATATTTTTAGTTAATATTGCATTCAAAAGCAAAAATACCACAGAATTATTATTTTTAGTTAATAATATATTTTTTAGTTAAATGTATAGTTAGCACTGGCAGAGCATTAATATTGTATAGAATATATTATTTCATGAGAAGGATTAAATTTTAGTTCGTAATATTTCATAGAAGTATATAATATTTTATTCCGCGTTCATTATGTAGTTACAACGCAATTTGCAGTCGTGTCCCTCTCGCGCCATGCAGAGCGTCGCGCGCTCACATATAAGAAAAATGTTTTATTTAATATTAAGATTTATATTATATTATACTTCGCCTTATAAGTTTGGACCACCTCCTCATACATCACTCTGGTGCCGGACCAAGAGATATATTGAATTTCTATATTTAACAAAACCACACTTTTGATGAGGACACCCTACTATCTAATAGAGTCATCACACGCTGATTACGTGTCGTATTTTAACTATCCAAAGTTTTGATTCCACCAAATTTACGGGCTAATAGACGGACAGACAGACAGATAACAAAATTATTATATTTAGATTCAAGTTGCTTTTATTATAACTCGGATTAAAAAATCCAATTGATCATTTGATATGTTATGGCTTCAGTTGTAATGTATTTAATTATAATCAGTTTATACATAAGATAAATTGAAATGATACCTGATATCAATCCTAAACTGGTTCAGAAAATTGATTTCAATCGGCGAGTTAGGACGTTATACACGTGCTAACCATAAATCAGCGCAAAGTATTTATCAATGACCACCCCTTAAAGTGCCTCCTAAATTATCTTTTAAAATAACATCCGCCCAGGAAGCCTGGAACATCCGGGAAGCAGGTAGATTTTTGATTGTTTGAAATATTCCCAAGACGCTAAGATCTTAGCACGACCTTGTGTTGCGAAAATAATATTTCACTCAGGAAGACACTTGTGGATGAACACACTGACGCGCTTTGACAACCCAAATACGATGGAAAGCAGAAAGATTAATGATTTTTGGATTGTAAGTGTGAATCTCATAGTGAAAGCTGTAAAAATAAAATCATCTTGAATGCTTTGTGGTTGCGAAAATTATTTTAGGTGAGAAGAGAGAACACAAATATTATTTTTTATGTTACGAAACTTAATTACAGTATAATATTTGTCAGTCTGCTGCTTTTTTAAGAAATATTTGTAATATTTCGAAATTTTCGTGATTAACTTTGTGGAAGTTCATTGTAAATAACTATGAATAGAACACAACGTTGTTTACTTCACATAATGACAGTTTAATTAAATAAATTAATTAAAACGTATATTACTGAAGATGATGCAGTAAGCATCGAAAACGTTTTAATTAATTTATTTAATTGAACTGTCATTGTGTGAAGTAAACAACGTTGTGTTCTATTCACATATTTGTATGTATCTAGATTTTTTCCGTAGAAATATTTCATATTTCATATATTTTTAATCTAAGGTTTATAAATTAAATCAAGTATAAATTATGTTATTTTGAACGACTATACTTTGGGGGTAACCCTCGTCAAATTATGGTCCTTAGGACCAGTCATCTTCCAATGTTTCGCACTGTTTATCTTCAGGGCACCTTTGTTGAAGAGTTGCCTTTCCGAAAAGCGTGTGGTATACGACCTGTGCAAGTTTTAAAAATTATTTGTAACAAATGATTTTGGAGGGGTGGTGAACTCCAATCAAATCAATATTTATACTTTTTTCAAACAACTACGTTTTTGCTAGAACAAACGTTTTGATCTACCAAGCCTATCCATCGATCACTAGGCGAGTGACTTTTGGCTAGGCCATCAAGGTAAGTAACACCATCATTTCAAGTGCTCTGTTTCTACAGTGTTAGTTAGTTGGACTGTTCACGATGGCATTATACTTCACTAAAGCTGATCTAAGACATAGCCATCAGCAAATTACTCCATACTCATATGTGCAGCTCCCTTCTGGGGTCATGCAGCTTCCACATACACAAAAATACTACATTCCGAAAAAAAAAGCCACCCGGGCATCGCTGGATGCGCCGCGTTGGGCCAGAATCACACAACTTCATCACGGCTCATGCACCCTTCCATAAAGTAGTACATTAAATTGATTAAATACATGTTTTATGTTTTAATTCCAGAATCCCAACTCATCCTAACCCGTCAATAAACATCCTCGCAGCCTATGATGCAGAATCCCCCTTCAAATAAAAAATACCAAAATCGGTCCTCTGCACTGAGTTATCCTTGTCCTATTCGCGTTTATTGAAAGTATACCGTGCCAGCGGGCAGAACTGCGCGCTACTCAAGTATATTTTCCGACGCGAATTACACGTATCATTTACGGAAAGTATATCTTGCTAGTACGCAAAGATCGAGTACATTTTCAAGTCCCGTATACAAAAATAGAATGAATAAGGATATTGATGAATAACAGCAGGGTGTATAATGTTAAAGTAATGTTTATTATAACTTAAATTCTCCTGAAAAATATCGTCAAATGAACGAACAGTACAAAGTTTATTTATAACTTATAATCCGTGGGCCTGCACTAGTATATTGTTAAATTTGCAATTAAAATAGATAAAATAAGTCCTTTCTCCGGGACCCATGTGTGATTCAAATATGTAAGTTTTACTTTATTTTTTATTATTATTTTTTATTTTGTAAAACATATAGTACAATGTTACAAAAACTTATATAGATAATATATAAAAAATATTCATTTAGTATGACCAGTGAAGTTTTCTCGAAGCTGATAAAATTAAGAAAAAAAATTACAAATCTATGAATAACAAAATGTTTAAATATAAACCTCATGAAAAATAACAAAGTATTGAAGTATAAAAAAGTAAAACGTATTAAAAAAGTACACTATTTATTCAAATAAACATAAGATAACATTTAAACTTGAAACACTAATATTTTGTCTATTTATTATTAATTAATATTTAATAAACGGTCATTTCTAAGGAAGTAATCTATGAATTATTTAAATTATTAAAATTAAAAACAAGTAACTTTGTTTTAACCACTGATTTTATTTTAACAAACACTCGACATGTTTCGGGAACCAACGGTCCCTTCTTCAAGAGAATACAAGGTATACTAATCAGTATACCTTGTATTCTCAGTATCAGTATACCTTGTATTCTCTTGAAGAAGGGACCGTTGGTTCTCGAAACATGTCGAGTGTTTGTTAAAATAAAATCAGTGGTTAAAACAAAGTTACTTGTTTTTAATTTTAATAATTTTAAAATGGCACCACAAAGTGATTTTGCATCTATTGAAGAAGTTATGAATTATTTATCTGCACTGGACGCCATTCTTTCTATTATTATTTAATTTGTGCAATTGGAGACAGGTTTTGTCAGTTTGCCCGTGATATAGACTATATAACAACTAAAAGATATATTAAAATCCCATTTTTTATAGCTATA
This sequence comes from Agrypnia vestita, assembly GCA_016648135.1. Taxonomy (NCBI): domain Eukaryota; kingdom Metazoa; phylum Arthropoda; class Insecta; order Trichoptera; family Phryganeidae; genus Agrypnia; species Agrypnia vestita. The sequence continues at coordinate 180,800 of JADDOH010002117.1, read as the reverse complement.
TTCAAGTGAAACTAATTTAAAAGCAGGTTTACAATATCTCATTCAAACATTCAAAAGTCTAAGATTAATAAATCAATTTAGTGTTTACTTGCTGCTAAGACACTCAGAAACAATGAAAAAAAGCTTAATTTAATTTTGTAAACACTGTAAACATTTGTAACATTGAACATTGAATAAACATTTGAATTTGAATTTAAATTTGAAATTTGAATAGTCCATTGATTTTTCTAAATGCGTACTAACCTAGTATAGTTTCGGAACCTTTATATAACGCGATGAGGTTAAAACTATACTCGAGTATCGCGTATACTTTCATGAAATATATTTTATTGTCGCTCTTGAAAGTATACTGCGCAGGTACCGTATGGGTGCGCGCTGGCATAGTATACTTTCAATAAACGCGTCCTATTAATCGTGGAATTAAACTTTTAATCAATATATATGTATAAAGAAACCCGTGTTTCCCTATCCGCCAAGTTTTCTCCACAACCAGCCACAACCACCCACCGGCGGTTATGGTGGTGGATAGCCTATGGTGTCACATCGAAAATATGAGAGTTTGGTGGGGGTGGCTGTGCGTGGGTGGGAGTGGGAGTTGAAAATGTGCTTTCTAGCGCATTGTTTTGTTGTGGGAAGGCCGAAAATGCTTCAGATTGTTTCAAGATAGGCGCGCCGACTGTGTCTGTGAGTCTAGAAGGTTCCGGAAAAACCTGCTCTAGAAAGTTCTGGAAGGACAAGGTTGTAGAAAATTCCCGAAAGTTCTATAATGTTCTAAGCTTAGTGGCGGAATGTGTCGGTGTGTCTAGAAGGTACATTCGATAAATTTCTTGAAAGTTCTGGAAGGAGAATGTTCTAGAAGGTTTGCGAAAGTTCTATGACGATCCAAACAGTGTACTATAAATCTACGCGTGCGAAGCCGCGCGGGCACAGCTAGTTTTAATTTAAAAAGTTAGTGGTGCATTTTGTTGCTACATGAATAATAAATGAAAAACTGCTCACTTTAGGATAATCGCGAGCGCGAAACCAGGAATAAGGCCCAAGATTTCTCAACCATATAGTACTATTTGCTTCACGGTCACGTAGTAGATTAGGAATTTTGTGTGTCTGGATAACTATTTTCATGGTTTTCAAGCGCGAGGTAGGCAGTGTTTCTACTCTTAATTCTTTCCACAAATTCCTAAGAAACTTTATTATTATTAGGGATGATTCGAATAAATATTAACTTTTTTGAGTGGTAGGTAGGTATGCAATAAGCTTTACTGTCTGACAACAAATCGTGTATCAAAATGGGTGTTATTAATTTGTGAAATGACATAAAGTTCAATATTTTTTTATTCATCATCTTTATACTATAATTGTTTAAATTGAAAATCTCAAAAACCGTCATTTTGCATATTTGACAAAAAAATGTTTATACTTATATAAATAGTCTTATTTTTTAAAACATAACTATCATTTTATACTTTTCTCGTACATTATCAGGTGCCAAATACCTCTGTTTTTTCGGTACAAGACAATCGACTTAATTTAATTAAAGGTTTTAAATTATTTATTAATTTAAACAACGGGTTTTTCTTTAAATTATTTAATTAAAATTGTTTCCTAAAGTATTTTCGATGTAAATTTTTTATTAAGTGGACAATTTCATTATTGATATGCTCAATTTTTATATCATGTTCAATTTTTACAAAGTATAAACGCCAACAACAATGATTATTCAAATGCAAATCATGCATTGTTTAGTAAAAAATGAAATATGGATTTGATACATACATATAATTTAAATTTAAATGGAGTATTTAAACATGGTTTCCCCACATCAAATATTTGTTCTAAATAATTTTTTAGCATGTTTTTTTATCACATATATTATTATTTATTAAAAGGCACATTTATATTTATGCTACAAAACACGTACTACGTAGATATTAAATGTGAATGATTGTTTTCTTATATTACGTATATACATACAATAATTTGTTTTTAATACCCACCGAGATATACATAACTTACATAATTGTAACCTCAAATTTGCTCAATTTTTCCTCCTCTGTTTAGCATTTTATTTAAAAATCTTCAACTTTACGAATTCATCAAAAATTTCATTGATTTCATTATATTAATAGAGGTCTCTTTCAATATCTTCATTGATTTGAATATAGGTTTTTTCTTGTAAATCCTAGCAATTTTTTTCAGTAAAAATTATTAAATAAACACCATTCCTAGATTTTTTTTTACGGACTGTTTGATAATGGCCTTACAAGCCGAAACAGCTGTAACACATATAAATACTTAACCCGTAGAACTTAATAATAATATTTATTAAAATTTAATTTATTTTAAATTTCACTAAAAATAAAAAAAATAAAAATAAATAAAAACCATTCCTTGAAAAGTATTTTCTGTTTCAAGATCTTCGTATTAAGTTCTTTCAAAAAATTACTGATTCAGTGTACTTATTGCTTTTAGCAATAGTATACTCATAGCTTTATTTTAATTTATTCATTATTAATTAACACAAAATAAGATGCTGGTATAGTAGTTTTGATATACTATTACTCTTAGGTTTTCAAGGCTGTTCTGCATCTTCTGTTTTTAGTTATTTAGGATATTCTGCCTTGTCTCTATGACTTTTCCGGCCGATTCCATTAAAGAGTCCAAGTCAAGGCTTTTCTTTCTGCTTTCGACACGGTATTTGAAGACAATACTAACCACAATATCATCAACACATATTACAACACATCAGGGCTGATGATGGACCCTGCAATGGGATGTGAATCGTCGACCAAAAAGTTTCCATTAATATGGCAAAATACTCCAGAAAACTCAGATCAGAAGTTATATTCTGTTTTACATGATGAAGAACCAATGAATTTTTATTAATCCTTTTAGTCACGTTTCTTGTATCTGTAAGTTTTCGGAAATAAAAGAAGTGAATCGTTATTTTCTTAGAAATTTTACGTAAAACATGCTCTGCTACCCAATGCTAACCTCACACCATTACTTACTATTATATCTCATTCTTTGTGCCACAAAAAATCCGAATATATAAGATACAAGAAAGGCGGATACGAAGAAATCGTATTGTGTAATTTGATTCTCTCAGTATTTTGATTTTCTCTCTAACAGTAGAAACGATAGATTTCGTGAAACAGTTTTGCCTTCTATGACCATTATTGATATATGAATATATCTGACTCTTAGAGAAAAAAAAATTAAATTAAAACTCAAAAGTAGACTTTTAAACGTTTAATAACTTTGCACTCAAGCTCAGAATGTCTCATTTAACAAATAGCTTTTCATAATAAAATAAGAATGCGCCCACCTCAAAAATCAATTGCGTTCTGACCCGCGCCATCGTCCACGGCAAGAATAATTACTATCAAACTGACATATTATATGTATTATACAAATTCGTATTAGTGTTTTTAAAAATAAAAACTGTGCAAATATGAAACTCGAACTTTAAATATCACTGTAAAATTTGAAATATTAATTTGTGATAAATATGTTAAGCTGTTACGGGACCCTTGTATAACATTTACAATTAACTTTCTTAGAATTCAGTTTATGCTGAAATTGAAGAAAATAGGGAATTGAAGGCCGCTGAAATAGAGGCATCTGCAAAAGACCTGACTTAATCAGATAAACCAAATATTTGACAGCTCTGTTAAAAGTTTAAACAACCGAAGAGACTGCTTGATAAAATGTGAAAAAGCAGACGGGGCTAGAATGGTGTACTCGGCCAGAAGAGCATCCTACCTTGTCTGCGTACCTCTGCAGAAAACTGGTAAGTTAGCCATGGTAACTCAATACTATAGCGAGACATTGTACCTACAGAATACCGATAACAATACTAAATTAATTTATAATTAATAAATTGTTATCAACAAACGTCATATAAAGTCATTTGTTAGGACAAAAAAGCAGAGAACGTCATCCGAAACCGCAAATTCTCGAATATTACGCACGCAACGCAGAGTCAGTACTGCATGAGCTCATTCTCTATCTCGAAGATTTTATAATATTCCACGATGCTCTAAAATAATTGGATGTTCTAAAAAATATGGTAAGTGTAGAATACTCTTCAGGCCTCTCATTGTACTCACTGTAGAAAAAGCCTTTTGAAGGAATTTATCTTTAAAATGCGTCACGAAACGTGGACTTTGTTACGATAACAGCGACATACAGGCGACACAAAAGCAGATCCATTGTGATTGATGATTCTTGATTGTTATAGAACATGAAACTATCAACAGAGCGAACCCAGTGGCGATACGAGCGAAAGTGAATAAAGGGACATCGGGCGAGTAGTTCGTATGAGTGAACATTGAACAGAATTCACCAGAAGTGATCTAAGTGACAGAAGTAGCGTTAACCAGTGCGAATTAAGGAACAGTTCAATAATACAACATTCTGGAGATACTAAGCAACTGCAGGACGACGATATGCTGGGACTCGGCTCGATAGATTTCAGTCAGTGATGAATGCTGCGGAAAGGCTTATATTTAAGGCGTCAAAGTTCTTGCGGATATCCTCAATACTGAAACAGCTACATTGGCTTCGCCTGCCGGAGCGTATAAATTTCAAACTCTCTCTGATGGTGTACAAAAGTCTTCAAAAAATGCAACACAATATTTGATGGACCTCTGTACCCCGGATAATATTACTGGGAGGTGGCTCACACTACGGTCAGCTAAATCGGAAGCACTCTGCAAGCTGGTAGTACCAAGGAGATCTGGAGCCACAAAGTTTGCGGAACGTGCTTTCGGCATTGCGGGCCCAGCTTTGTGGAATCAGCTGCTACCAGTGTTGAGATTTATGGAAAATCAGGAATCTTTCAAGAAGACCTTAAAACATACTTATTCGGGATGTCGCATCTGTAAAGCGCCCTTGAAGCGTCTTTCACGCAAAAACGGTGCTATTTAAATCATCAAAGACATAATATTAACATATAATTACGAACGATAATTACGACAATTTAACTCGTGTTCATTGACTTTTTCTGGGAATAAATTAAAGTAAATTTATTTTTAGTAATTCTTTTTAATTTTTACGCTTCAACATGACAAGAGGCCCAATCGCAAAAGCGAAACACATCATAAAATACCCTAGCTTGAGTAAATCACATAGATTAATTATGACGTCACCGAGAATTGAACCCGGAACCCTCAGTGTAAGAAGCCGGTGTCATTCCCACTGGGCTAAGAGGGACTTTAATTTGCCTCTCAAAGTCACGTCCCATGACATTATCAATGATTTATGTGACATGCCTATGAGCAGTCGTTTAATTACACCAACAAGCTCTAGCAGCTTGTTGGTATCTATGGTTAAGGATTTAACCTAGTGATTCAGTTGTCAGTGGTTCGAACCAATTCCAGGATAACTACAAGCAAGTTCATAGCACAAGCGTTTAGCTCAGTTTGAATATAGTAAGAAAATAGATGTGATACTTATTTCGGATTCGCATTTCAATTTTAAATAAAATCTCAGGTCCCACTCAAAGAAATATTTTCATCTGTTTATGGCAGATAATCAAAGTTAGAAAAAAAATGTACATAATATTCATAAGTATTACAATTGCATAGTAATGTGAAACGTGTTACCTTTCTTACCAAAGTAAATTAAATACCAGCCGTACACCTGCGAAAAATCATGGAACATGAAATGGTTCGCATCTTTGCTAAGCCCTTTTATATTTAGTATATTTTTAACGGTCCACGGAGAGGCGGTGGTACCAATGTCGCCGGGGTACCGCACTGGCATTTGTGCGCCTGAACTTCGCGCTCTATTTGAACGAAATTACGGACGTTACAGAAGGTTATGGACAGATAGACAGACAAAACGACATTATTATTATTAGTGGTTGTCCTGGTGAAGAGACGGGTTAATTCTTGAAACCGGTAGACATAAAAGTATTTTTTAGTGGTAATTAACTAACACACACATTTTGTCGAAATGATAAGGTTTGAAAGTTCTTTAATAAATATTGATAATTCCAGCACTTGATTAAATAAATATTATCGTGTGACCAGTAATAGAAAATCTAAAATAGTTTTCTCTTATGTGACGTAAGTTATAAATATAAAGATAAATAAACCTTTTTTGAAGGTAAAGCGAAATGATAACAAACTGAATTCAGTGAACAATATATCAATTCTGCTGGTTCAGTTAACTAAACAGTGTTAATATGTGCAAATATTTTAGCATTATGAGACCAGAATAATATACACACGAAATATTATCCGGAGTAAGGGAATAAATTAAATTGATGTATGTATGAGAACACGTGTTTAATAATATTTATTTTGTTTGGGTAAGTGAATCTAAATTATAATATTTAACAATGCACTAAGTACCAACTTTTTTTTCAAGTAATAGAGATAAACGACTGTATTATTCAACTAGCTGGTCGTACCCGGCGTTGCACGGGTTAAGAATTAAATTGAAAATAAATTTATGGGGGGAAACAAAGTTTCCTTTGTTTTGCAAAGCCTCTATTAAAACAATGTTTTTATTTAATCAACGCTGGGATAGATAAGATGTCTAGGGAAGACAAATGGCCTATTTTTTCCGTCGGGAATATGTATGCAAAATTTGGTGAATCGGTGAAGCGGTGTAGATTTGTACAGAAAATATATCTGGGGGAGTGGATGGGTTAGAGAAGAAGGGGAAATGTTGCCTATATTACCTGACTGGTCCATTGGAATGAGTTTAAAAATTTTGAGTCCGATCGGTCGAACGGTACAGATTTGCGTTGATAATATATCATGGGGAGGGGAAGGGTTAAAAAGGGAGGGGGAAAATATCCGCTTCGTTACCCGCCGGGTCCTAAATAATAAGTTTCCAAATTTTAAGTCTGATCGGTAGAACGGTACAGATTTGCATTGAAAATACATTAAGTGGGTGGGAAGGAGTATAAGGGGAGAGGAAAAATGTCGCTCAAGTTACCCGTCGGGATCTATTAAATAATTTTCCAAATTTTGAGCCCGAGCGGTTGAATGGTACATATTTGCATTGAAAATACATCAGGATATGGGGAAGGGATAAAAGAAGAGGGGGAAATTTCGCCTATGTAACTCGCCGGGTTCTAAAGCATAAGTACGCAAAATTTGAGTCAAATGGAACGTTGTGTCAAAAATTCAAAACAAAAGTTGAATAACTTTAGGAGATTAAAGATTTTGGACAATCAAACATTTACATTTTAATTTAAATAAATTAATAGTAGGTATATAAAAAAAATTAGTAAACAAAAACATCCTCGTATTCGATTGCAACATTGTGCCAAATTTTCAAAGCAATCGTTGAAGAACTTTCAGAGATTAGCGATTTTGTACAAACGAACATTTGCATTTTTATTTATATAGATATTTAAAGAAAAGAGTTTTTATAACCAGCAAGGTGTTAGGTTCTGTGAACCAAGAATTGAAAACAATTAGATAGAAATCCCTTAGTGAGAAAATCAAAATGGAAGTATAAAACTTAAAAAAAACTAACCCATAAAAAGCAAGTTTCTATTATACTCCCTTTCTCATTGAATCATGTTTCGTGCCTACTGCACGCGTCGGGGTTATCAATCAATCGTATTGATTCCAATTTGAAAAAAACATTAAAATTTCAAATAATCCAAAATTTTATTATAATTATTTAAAAAAATTTAACGAAAATTTGTTAGATCATTTTTATCATCGCCACGAGTCTGCATACAAAGTTTTAGCTCGATTGGATCACGGGAAAAAGATAAAGTTTTTCCGGCAGATAGCAAACCGCAGACCTTATGAGTTACAAGAAAGGGAGTAATAAAATAAAATAACTAACAATGTGATAATAGCCATGGTTTTGGTTTTATTGGAAAGATTATTTTATGCCATTAATGTTTAAATATCATTAATTTCAAAATAAATTTGGAAAATTTGCTTGAAAAATTGTTCTGGCGTAAGTTTATGAATGGTAAAATGGCAAACCATAGTGAGCATAAATCAGCTATCGGCTGTCAAATTGGCTGTCGCTGGATAAAGTTTTGCCAATTCGAGAACTAAACCTTTAAAAAATACGCACAATTAAAACACTCATGGAATAATTATTCTTATAATGCCAATTTTATGGCGTTATGGCCATTACCACGATTTATTTTTGCTTTGTTTCATTATAAAGTTCTATACCTCTAAAATAAATATTTATGTCACGTTACAACGTTTTCATATTTATATATATTATTATATAATCAATTATAACACTGCTACCGTAATATTATTTAAATAACATATTATATATTATGTATTATAAATGCATATTCTACATTGAGTAGACGAGTGTGGTAATTTTTACGTCAAGCTTCACGTGAACTATTTATTTTATATTTTATTGTTTTTCAATTTATATGGTTACTTAATATACGAAATTAATTATATTGCAAAAAATTTTTTAATTCCCTTGACTTAATATTGTAGTTATATTTACAAATATCAAAATGGTCTTTAAAGAAAAAAATAAACGAAAAGATTAGCATATTTTCTGAAACAATTTATTATTTTCATTTAAACAATTTATTTGTCATAAACATTAAAGGAGTAAACAATAAAATTAAAAATTAAGTATATAGAAGAGAGCAAATGGTGAACTTTATGCCAGACGATCTTCTCTTCACAAGGTCATCAAACAGAATAAACAAGCCAATAACTAATTTATATACTGATATAGCCAAATTACATGATAAACATTGTTTTAAGAATAGAATTGCTTTGTGGCGCCGTTGATATTATATATTCCCAAAAATGTTTTAAAAGTAAACAATCAATTATGTCTCTCTAAAATTAATGACGCGCGCCCGCTCAAAGGTTAAAATAACTAAGCGTTTATAATACGAAATACGGTCTCCCGAAGCGACGATTTAATCCCCCCGCACATCGATCGCCTGGCAAGTTGTATTTTACCTCAAGACCGAATTACAGTCATAAATTATCATAATTTTTTTTTATTGAATTCTCCTACAATATTAAAAGGTTGTAAAAAAAACCTCATGCCGGATGCATTCATTTTGCCGCTGAATTCATCCCTTGTTTCCCTCGGCATTACCTCCTGTGATTGGTCCGCAGTGACACTATTGTGGAGTTCTTCATTCCCTGAACAGTCGACCCCTGCGATTAATTGCATTTATAGAAAGCGAATAATTGTGCGGGTAGAAAATTAATTTCTGTATATTTAAACAACCACCCCACCAGTATTTTTAAATTTATTCTATCTATGAAATGTTAAATAAGCAACGCCTGTATAATCAACCAAAATCCCATTCGGTATAAGTATTCAACTGAATTTAAACGCTAAGATTGTCCTTGAAATAAAAAAGAAAAAAATATATAATTTACAGAGAAATACTCTTGAACATAATGTAGATAGTAAATTAGTAACAAATATTTCAAACAGAATACTAATTTAAAATAAAGGTGAAAAAATACAGAGGTAAATTACAAAATATAATCAATCACATCTATATTATCTGTATTTATTTGTAATATTGTGATTGTATATTAATACAATTATGTGTTGTATAAATTATTTTACTGATACATATTGTCACGTGTCTTGGCTGCGGGTGAATGAAAACACTGGAAATTCAACTTTACGCTTTTATTTTAATAACACTTCTCAAAATATCACCCGTAAATGAAAACTCTATTATTGCTGGGTAACACATTTTTATCACTTGCTAGAATATTCCCTTCTCGCTTCTCACAGGTATTATTTATTTCGCCATTAGGTACCTCATTCGATTATTCGCTTTATTTATTGCTTCGCAATCCACGACTAGCCACACTGGGCGTCATCTCGCGGTTCGCGAGCACTTCACGCTGAATAGTCCTGTCAAACACGACAACTCCCCCGCGGCGGTCTATATCCGCGCTAAATATATCCAAAAACTGGATTATTGAACCTTGTGGATTTTTATAATGTTAATGATAAGGTTTTCGTTGCTTTTTGGTCATACCAGGCATTTCCAGACGTTTCCGAAGATTGTAGATCACCGTAGAGTATTATTGGTCGTTCTCGGTTCTTCGATAGTGTTGTTCCAAGTGACATAATATTTTAAGGACCATGCGTAAATTCTTTTGAGCACCTCGTCACCTATGTTATGTCAACTGCACTGCTGATGTAATCTAACTTTTCCAAAAAGAAAATATATTTCCTTCTTCTTCAAATACAGGAAAATTATTTTGTGGTGGCATAATTATAATTTATATTAAAAAACTTTGTAAACACCACTTTTTTATTGAAAAAAATTCAACATGTTTCGAAGCCAATGGCTTCTTCGTCAGGATAACAAAAATAAAATTTAAAAATCGAAGTATAGATCAAAATATGAAAAAGTTATATATGAAAAATGATAATATAAAGTACCTACTTAACATGAAAATAAATTTAAAAGACAACTATTTGCAAAAAGGACTTGATTATTTATAACATTCAATTTACTATTAACACTCTTTCTTTTTAACAAAATTTCTCATTTATCAAACTGTGATTCTGTATTATTTGGATGTAAAATTTGTAAACCCTTATTAATATCAAAAGAATGATCCATAGGCAAAAAATGGTTAGAAAATTCGGAATAATTATTACTATTTAAACACCTTAAATGTTATTTAATTCTAACTTCAAAATTTCTACACGTTTTTCCTATATAAAAATAATCACAATAATTACATATCATTTTAAAAACACCCGATTTTTTTTTAATTATCCTTATCTTTATTATTTAATATGTATTTTTATAATTTTTTTTATTGTTATTTTTTTATTTATTGTTAAATAAGTTAGTAAAATATATTATAATTTATTGTTAAATTAGTATTAAGTATCTTTATTTGTAAACAAGGATTTTTTAAATAAATAAATAAATAAAAATAAATAATTTATTATTAGTATAAAAAGTTGGTTGAACAACATGTGAGATATTTTTAACCATTGAATTAGAAATTTCATTATTTATAAATATAATTTTCCTCCAATGTTTATCAGAATCAAAAATTGAAGGGTAAACAAAAGATTTAAAAAAAATTCTTTTACTTTTTATTTAACATAATATCAATTAATTTTTTATCATAACCATTATTAAACGCGATCTGTTTAATAATTTTTAATTCAATATTAAATTTATCAACAGATAATGGAATATTAATTTAATCTATTTAACATTGAGTGAAAAGTTCTAAATTTTTGAGAATATGGATGGTTAGAAGAATTGTGTATAACTATATTTGTATATTTATCTTTACGAAATGTTAAAATCAATTTTATTATTAACAATTGAAATATTCAAATCCAAAAAATTTATGCTAGAATTTTTTATTTCTGTGGTAAATTGAATCCTTTTATGTAGTCTATTTAAGAAATTAAGAAAATTTTTTAGTTGTCTTTCAGTACGTATACAGTCCATATACTTCATTAACATGTCATTAACATATCTTTTCCAAAAAATACATATTTTAATAATAAAGCAGAACTATTAAAATTCTTTTCTCTAAATTATTTAAAAATGTATCAGCCACTAAAGAATTTATACAAGAACCCATTGCTAAATACTCTTTTTGTTTAAAAATATTATCAAATTGAAAATAATTTTGATTTAAAACAACGTTAAAAAGTCTATTCAAATCAAGAGATTAATCTTTACAAATATTTGAAGAATTTAACAATACATTTATAATAATTTTACTTTCTTCAATTGGAACACTAGGAAACAAATTTAAAACATCAAATGAAACTAAAAATGAATTATTTGGAATATCCAATACTTTTAAACTAGGAAACAAATTTACAACATCAAATGAAACTAAAAATGAATTATTTGGAATATCCAATACTTTTAAATGGTCAACCAATTCAAGAGAATTTTTAATGGTATGTAAAGGTTTAAAAACATTACTTTCAACAATTATTTTATTTATTATAGCTGATAATTTACTACTAGGAGCATTACAATTAGATACAACTGGTTTAAATGGTCGATCAAGTGGTTATTTTATATAAATTATAAATATATTTCCATTCAATTTACACAAACACTCAATTTTGAAATGGATTTCCGCTGTATGACGTTATCGATGAGCCCTTCAATCATTATGTGATACGAATCGGCAACCATTTCTTGCTGTAAAATACACAAAATATCTACTTAAAATAGAGGGATATAAAATTCATCTGTATTTTTTGAAATATATTTTTCCGCGCCGTATAAAACGTGAATTTTAATTAAGTTAATAAATGGTTCACATTTTAATCCATGGCTTCCATTATTTTCTCGTAAATTTCAATGTTTGAAAAATGAGTATATTATGCTAGAAAAAAAATTTTAACTGAGTTATATAACGAGCCTGTAAATAATAGGTCTTTTCATTAAATCTCTGAAAAAAATTTAGCATAAAAATTGATTTATGTAACAAGAACAATTTTTTTAAATATTTTTTATGCCGGTAAGTAAGCAATAATAAAAAGAGTTGGTTTGAAGGAGCTGATCTTTACAAAATCGTAAAGTATTTAAATTCTTATAAAACGCTTTTATATAAGGTCCTATACAAATTATCTGTATAATCATGCTTATCAGGTAAATACTTAGAAAATGAGATTATTTTTAGTAAATAGCTTATAATACCTATATAATCTCACCAAGCAGCATAGTACTTGCGAATGAGAACAAGATTATTTTTAGAGAGCATCTTTTCCACATTTTATTTTTATTATTTTGATCACTATTTTAAGTATTCCAAATTTTTAGCAGGAATATGAGTATTCCAAATTGATATCAAAGATATGAAGATTAAAAAAATATTAAAAGTATTTTATGTGCTATGGAGAATTTTAACATAAATCATGTCACTGAATAACTCTTTTCCCGTCTGCCATTTACGATATCAAATTTTCCATCAAGTTTTATCCAGGATCGTCATCCAGGGAAAACACAAAAATAAAAATGCTTCGAACTATTATCTCCCCGATCTTTCTATGTAGTCCTTAAAAATAGACTGAGAGAATAGGTGTCTAGAAGATAGCTATTCTCTGCTCTGAAAATGTGGTACTGACATTCCGTGCTACGTATACCACGGACTTGACAAATGCTTCGATCATATAGGAAATTAATAGCAAGCTCAATAATTTATCCGAATACGCAGATTTGAAAATCCTAGGAAAAAATTAGAAAAATTAAGATAAATTATTTAAGTCTCACAGGACGCAGCTGTTTACATGAGGAACATGCACGTCTTTTATACGATGACCCAGGGCTTAATACCTGTATGAGCTGGCTTAAGTGATCACTTTACACAATACAAAGTTCACCAATTCCTTCGTAAGAAGATACAAACATCAACACATTTTTGAAATTTGTGTGTATGCATGTTCCAAATTGAAACCTTACATAAATATGTTTGAAGGGACTATGCTAGAGACATATGTAGTCTTTCTCATGAAATAGTTTACGCACATAGATTTCGTAGCTGGTAATGATTACTCTATATTTTTATCATAACCAGCTGCAAAATCTATGTAAGTATACTATTTTATGAGGACTACATATGTCTCTATCATAATCTCTTAAAATAAATGGTAGATTTCAGTTTGCAACATATATACAACGTTCAAAAATTTAGTAATGTGTGGATGATCTTACAATGGAATTGTTGAACGTTGTATTGTATAGAGTAACCACTAAAGCCAGCTCATACAGATTGCAAGCCCTAGGCCATCGTTTAAAAAACTTCTATAGAAGTAAATAAAAATGGCTTCATCTCTGTGAAACTTCTCAATTTATCTTAATTATATAATAATTCCGCAGACAACAAGTCCAGTTATTGTGTTCTCAGAACATATAAACGTACATATAAAAATATTGTAAAAATTAAGAAAGGCAGAGTGAAGAGAACCAGATCTTGCGTCAACACAATGGACGAACCTGGTTAATGGAATGCATAGTGCTAAAATAGGTTACGTCAAGGATAAGCTAATTCGAATTTCACTGTTAAAAATTACGTGCTTCCCACCAACATTATTTATATATTAGGTCCTTACATATGAAATTGGTGTTTTGCCGTACTGGCAAATTTGATCTTAAATATCTTCTCATTGTTTAGGAATTCCAAATCCAAATTTATACAGCTATTTACTCATGTATTTGTGTTTTGGAAATTATAATTCATTTGTTTTTTCCTCAATTGTTTTTTTCTTTGCGTCACTCAGTTTACAAAATGAAAAACTTGAAATATCGCGTTATTTACGAGTACGAGTTCCAACGTGGCACCAGTGCTGCAGAAACGGCTCGAAGGATTAATGATGTGTATGGCGACGGTGCCGCAAAAGAAAACACAGTGCGTTTTTGGTTCCAACGTTTTCGTTCTGGAAATTTCGACCTGCAGAACAAGCCCCGTGGACGGCCGGAGACCAAAGTTGATAATGAAGAATTGAAGGCTATTGTGGAAGCGGATCCATCGCAAACCACATCCGAGTTAGCTGCAGGCTGCGGTGTTAGTGATAAAACTGTTTTAATCCACTTGAAGCAAATTGGTAAGGTGAAAAAGCTTGAAAGGTGGGTACCTCACGAATTGAGTGAAGCAAATCAACAAACGCGCGTTGACTGCTGCGTTTCATTACTCAACCGGCACAATAATGAAGGGATTTTAAATCGAATCATTACCTGTGATGAAAAGTGGATCCTGTACGATAATCGGAAGCGCTCATCGCAATGACTGAACCCTGCCGAACCAGCCAAACCATGCCCCAAGCGAAAATTGACTCCAAAAAAGTTACTTGTGAGCGTTTGGTGGACTAGTGCTGGTGTCGTTCACTACAGCTTTCTTAAATCTGGCCAGACGATTACGGCAGATGTCTATTGTCAGCAACTGCAAACCATGATGGAAAAGCTAGCTGCTAAACAACCGAGGCTGGTTAATCGCTCTAGGCCACTGCTGCTTCATGATAACGCTAGACCACACACTGCACAACAGACGGCTACCAAATTAGAGGAGCTTCAATTGGAATGTCTAAGACATCCACCGTACTCTCCGGACCTTGCCCCAACAGATTACCATTTTTTTCGAAATTTGGATAACTTCTTGCAAAGGAAAAAATTCAACTCCGATGGGGCAGTCCAAACCGCCTTCAAAGATTTTATTGATTCCCGTCCGAATGGTTTTTTTAGTAAAGGGATCGATGAACTACCTATGAGATGGCAAAAGTGCATAGATAGCAATGGTACATACTTTGATTAAATAAATATATTATAATAAAAAAAAATCGGCTCTATGTTCCTCCCATACTAAACGCCAATTTCATATGTAAGGACCTAATATTACAGTATATGCATTTCCCACTGTAATTTATAAATGATTATTTATTAAATTTGTAAATATTTCATAGCTCGCTTCGCGCTCAACGCTGTACTGTTTTTTTCCATGAACTCGAGTTCAATCTTCTAGAGCAATATACTCCGTGTATATGTAGGTATACATGGCATTAGAATAAACATTGAATAATATCCTAGGAAAGAAAACATTTCGGGTCCCGGTTGGCAGTACAAGTATTTTCTTCGTCTTCTTCGATAATTGCAGCATGACTTTGTCTTAACATAATTTATAATAATAATAAAAAAACTTTGTATACACCACTTTTTATTGAATTATCAATACTATCTCTTGATAGTATGCTAGTATGATTACTGCTATGCCCTGCGGGCGGCTATTGTGGCCGCTTCGCGGCCAATGATGGCCGCTCCGCGCGGCCAGTTGTGTTTGCTGTGCAGCAAACACAATCGTTACCTATGCCTACGTCAGCCGCTTCGCGGCCAATTGTATCTGGTAAACTTCCATTTTTGCTATTATGGCCGCCTCGCGGCCAATGATGGCCGCCCCGCGGCCAGCGATGGTCGCTGTGTGTGTTTGCTGTGCAGCAAACACAATTGTTTACCTATGCCTACGTCAGCCGCTTCGCGGCCAAATGTATCTGACAAATTTCCATTTTTGCTATTATGGCCGCCTCGCGGCCAATGATGGCCGCCCCGCGCTGTGCAGCAAACACAATTTTTTACCTATGCCTACGTCAGCCGCTTTGCGGCCAATTGTATCTGGTAAATTTCCACTTTTAATTACGGGTAGTTTAGATATAATTAAGACAAAGTATTTATTCAAAATTTCTAACCGATTAATAAGCCAGAGCGGAATAAACCACAGTTCGATAGGTAGGTACCTACTCTCTTCTCTTCTCGCAGTGTTGATTACTTTTATACAACATTATAAAAAATTAATATTTGTTTAATTAATGTTCAAAACCAAAAATGTAATTAAAATTTCAACAAAAAAAATATTCTCGACCGTAAAAAAAAATTCGATCCTGCCAGGATTCGAAGCTGGCATCTTCTGATCCGCAGGCAGACGTGTTATTCGTTGCGCCATAGGACCCGATAAACAACGTGGCAAAATTATTTTATACAAATATAAATCATCATACGGAGACAGAAACATACGACATTGGTTAGGGTAATTAATATTCTTTGTTTAATTTGGTTTGTTACATAAAAAAATAATCAATAAAAAAAATATTATCGACCGTAAAAAAAAATTCTCCTGCCAGGATTCGAACCTGGCATCTTCTGATCCACAGTCAGACGTGTTATTCGTTGCGCCACAGAACCCGATAAGCAACGTGGTAAAATTATTGTATACAAATAGAAATCATCATCCAAATGCAGAAACGACATTGCTTGGCGTAATTATAATATAGATGTTTTGAGGCCAATGATACCTGATCAGGAAACATGTTGAAAATCAATAAAAAGTGGTTTACGCAAAGTTTTTTCTTTTTATTAATATAAATATTTTTCAACAGATGTTTTTTCTGCATTTCTCTCTGATTATTTAATCTTCATATTTGATTTAAATATTGTAAAAAACATTCAAAATAAATATTCATTAAAAAAATAATATTAAGATGTACAATAGATGACCCACAGATACGAAACTATTTTTATTGGGGAAGTAGGTATGTAAGTCTTTTTGGGTATACTTTCGTGCGGCTGGCCTAATTGATCACTTTACACAATGTAACGTTCATAATGCCACCCATGATAGACTACCACATCTATAAAATTTTTGGAAGTTGTTTAATCTGCACACCTTATTTCACATGTGAGTTGTATTTTACTACCGCCACCTATGGTTAAAATTAAACATTCCCATAAACCAGAACAGATGTCGCCATTGCTAATGAGAGCCTTTATTTTAATATAACTGAATATATAATATTAAGTTGTATCAGATTTGATAAAAAAATATTGATTTATTCGGGCGCCATCCAGCATGTATATCTAGAGCAAAGAGATGTATTACAGTTTATATAAAAGATTACGTGAAAGTCAAATATTGTAATCTTAAACAGAGCAAAGTGAATAGTATGGAATAATTTCGGCTCCGTTTCTCAATATTTTTTAGATGTATCTTTCAAACTGATTCTTGTAAATGGTTTTATATATTTGTAGCATTATTGTTTTTAATGCTTCGACTTAATTAAAACTGCAATCTGACTGATGCATTTTCAAACAAAAATTGACGCGTTATTCAATTATTTTCCAAAGTCACCATCATTTGTTTTCATTAATGTCAGGCATTAATTTTGGAAACAGGCTATTATCGGCGAAATCGGAGATACGGTCAGACTAATGGCGTTTTTTTGTCACAACAATCAGGATCAGAATAAAAATTGTCTCGTTTCCCGAGCAAAAATATAAATACTTCCATTATTCCCGGCAGCACAAAACCCCCGCCGAGCACGGGTCATAACGCGCGGCGGGCATTTTCTATTTCGCCCGTCGCTTTGTGCCCACCCAGCGGCGTTTTCCTTTCCGCAAGGAGGTTCGAATAGAAGAAGGGAGATTATTTTTTATAAATATTCGAGCAAAATCTAGGCCTTCGAATACCTTTGTGACTATTCGACTCGTATTTTGAATAGAGTATTATTTTTTCTTCCCATCCTATATCTATTCAACGGGCATTGGCAGTAGTCACTTTGTTAACAGTGACCCGAAAAAGCTCCGCATTTGACTGGTATTTTCCTTACTGTTGAACCATAAATTCCCGCATTATGATATGCAAGAATTAATCGATGCATATTTTAATTTATCACATGTTCGATACACTTATTGAACTCTTCAGATTTGAATAAATTAATTTATTGAATAATCATGAATGATTTATTGTTTCGGAGATAAGTTAATGAACTCATATGAAAATAAAAACACTTACTTTTAAGTTCTACATTTTTAATTTTTTGAAACGAGTTTCGCCTCATGGGGGCATTGTTAATCTTAATATTTTATATTCAACAACTTATATTTATATTAAAAGTATTGAAAAGAGATGCTTAAAAATTTATGAAGATTTTTTTGTATTTTTGCACGATTCTAAGAAACAATTCTGTTCAAACACTAGTGAAAAGTAGTACACATAAGGAAGCAGGTAGATTTTAAATTTGTTATAAATGTGATATTCTTGGTAACATTTATATTTGTGCACATATGATTATTTTCAAATGCGGGGATTCCAAAACAGAATAATTGTTGATAACACTTATGTTTGAGCACTAATGATAAAATGTTCAAATGTGCAGATTCCAAATAGGTGGCTTTTTTTCGTCGGTGATTTGATCTAAATCTCTGGTAGGTATGTCTACAACAGAGATATAAAATTTAAAAAGAATCCAATCCTTAAAAAAATTACTTATCGTTACAGCTTATTTGAAAATGTCAATTAGAAGGGATCGATATATATTTTCTTGTTCATTCATTATAGTTTTCTTATATATTTCACGTTTGGTAGAACTTAAAAACAAGTTTTTTTTCCATTGACATATGTGTACTTTGAATAAATTCAATAAATAAATGAAAAAATATCTTTTCCTCAGGAAAGCAAAAGGATTATTAATAATAAATTAAAAAATATAAGTAAAATAACAACAAGGCTTAGTAAGATAAAAATATAAGACGTAAGTGGAAAGTGACCTTATTATGAATGTAAAGAAGTCAAAAGTAATGGTATTTGGAAGGAGGAAAGTAAGACAACGTGTGAAATACTAGTAGGCAATGAATGTTTGGAACAAGTAGATAAGTTTGTGTACCTGGGAAGTATGTTCGATAGAAGAGGGAATGTTGACAAAGATATAGAGAGGAGAGTGACTGCCGGGAATAGGATGAACGGTGCTTTGAATGCAATAATTTCTAATAGAAATATGTCTACCGAGGCAAAACTGGCGGTACATAATGAAGTTCTGGTACCGACACTAATGTATGGAAGTGAAGCCTGGAGCTGGCAGAAGAGGAACGAAAGTAGATTGAATGCAGTGGAGATGAGGTCCCTTAGACGTATGTGTGGTAAATCCATGTATGATAGAGTAAAGAATGAAGATATTAGGAATGAATGTAAAACTGATCGTAGCATAATACAGAGAATAAAAATAGGGTTGCTCAGGTGGTTTGGGCATGTTGAGCGAATGAATGAGGAAAGAATGGTAAGAAAGATACATGATGCAAGTGTTGACGGCGCCAGAAAGAGAGGACGACCACGGAAGACGTGGCATAACCAGATTAACCAGATACTGGAAGATGGTCCTGTTAGGAGCCTGAACAACCGTCTAGCTTGCATGCGAAGATGTATGAATGTAGACGAAGCGAAAATTGTATGTCAGAACAGAAGAGTATGGCGCTTTATTCTCTCTGTCTACCCCCGCGGGGAAACAGCGTGATTGTAAGTAAGTAAGTAAGTAAGTGGTAAGAAAAATCAGAGTAAAATATATAATATTCAGAATTTCGTGAGCAGGCGGAGGGGGTGGATGGTAAAGTGGGATGAAGATAAAAATTAAAAATATTATACTTTAATCCTCATCCACCTTTTAGTATAAATTTAATATAAATAGTATAACAATAATAAGATTTGAAAGGTTTTATGGTTTTTATGATATATTTATTTGCAGACATTGTCGTGTTTTAAACCCAAAATACTTAAAATGTGAGTTCTATTCGTAGATTCACACATTAAATGCTTAAATATCGCCTTATCATTTCTTCGGTGAGTAATTTTAACAAAATAATACGCGTTCGCATTCATAATCCAATATTCAAATAATGATTGTAACGATTATTATATTTGATATTACATTTGATTATCATAACACATTAAACATAATTTAGTGAAACATTTCGTTTTTTTATAACTAAACATGGGCGAATTAATAAATATGTTTTACTGTTTTGTTTAAATAAGTATGTATATTGGAATATTTATATATTGTATTTCTAAATGTATTGGGTATTTAGTATTCAGCGCCTCTGAGAAGAATTTAGGGTACGCAGTATTAGTATTCATGTTCTGCGCCTCTGTGGAAGAAAAGGCGCAAACTTTATTAATAAAGCATCGAGTGAAAAGCTTTCGGTGTGAAAGAATTCCTTCACCGTACCCAGTCTACGAATGGCTTCATTCCATACGGTTGCAGATGAATCACAAATCGCTGAATTTTATTTGATGTTATCTTAAAACCAAATTAATTAATCAATTATTACATTAAACAATTATTCTACACATATTTACACTTGGACTTATGACTAACTCAACTTTCACTAACATTCCACTTGATACTCTGTAGATATATAATAACTACCTTATGAAAATAAATACTACTGACGAACTCGAAAAAATATTATAATTGTGTTCTATAACGCCACTCTGGGACAGGCGTAGCCTAGTAGAGTGGCATAATCCACAAATTAAACAAAACAAAAAAAAGTGTAATTTATCTTATGTTTTATTGTTAAATTAGTATTAAGTATCTTTATTTGTAAACAAGGATTTTTTTAAATAAATAAATAAATAAAATAAATAAATTATAAAGACATAGAGAAAAATCTAATTGACAAAAAAATATTAGGTTACTACTGGGATTCGAACCCAGGTCACCTCCTTTCCGGGTCAGTGCTCTGACCACTAAGTTATAGCAACCCTCTTTGTTTCCGTAAATTTATGTGTAGTTCTCATTTTTATTAATTGATTAATTTTTATTTTTGTCCATTGAGCAATCCACTTTTTTGATACGGTAGTTCAAAATACTTTGCAATGCCACCGCTAGATGGACGCCAGAATTAACCGAATAATTCATTTAATTTTGACATACATTTTATATAACAGATATTATATATATTCAAGAACACATTCATATTTGTGAAGTTGTAATTTTTCAGAACTTTTGTGAAATTTTAAAACCAAATTAATAATCAATAAGTATTTCATTATTTCATAGATTAAATATATACAAAGCCACGTGGAAACACCCAAACGGCAGAACAAATAACCAAATAAACCATATACTGATTAGTGCTAGACATAAATCAAATCTAATGGATGTCCGCACTTATAAGGGAGCTTATATTGACTGACCATTTTCTCGTTGCAAGTCGACTGCGGTTTAAAATATCAGATGTTGGAAAAACAAAAAGATCTAATATCACAAAATTTGACACCAGCAAATTACAAGTACCAGCAACAAAAATGGAGTTTCAAACTACGCTCAACAGGATAGCGCAGTGTGACACGCATGATATCAACTCACAATGGACAACCTGCAAAAACCTACTGACAACAGCTGCTCTCGATACCCTGGGCAAAGAAATCCCTATCAGAAGAAACCATTGGTTCGACTTAGATTGCGCAGAAGTAACGAAAAAGAAAAACGAACTCTATCAAAAAACGTTACAAGAAGGCTGCACAAGACGACTTATGGACACCTATAGGAAAACAAGGAAGAGAGAAAAGAAGATGCACAGGAAAAAGAAACGTGAATTTCTACAAAAAGAAATTAGAGAGGCTGAAGTACTCAGGCTTAAGAATGAGAGTAGGCTTTTCTACAAAAACGTAAATAGCATGAGAGCCGAGTTTAAACCAAAAATAAATATATGCAAGGACATGAATGGAGTGATACTGAATGAGAAGCCTGACATCCTGAGGAGATGGGTGAGGTACTTTGACACGGTTCTCAATTACAACTCGGTAGAGATGGAGCACAACACGGTGGAGAGCACGGGAGATGATCTATACTTTGACAGTTCTGAACCCCTTTCACTGGAAGACGTGAAACAGGGAATACGACAACTGAAAAATAACAAATCCCCCGGGTCAGACGAACTGGTGGCTGAATTATTTAAAGCAGCAGGTGGAGAGTTTGTCCAATACCTGCACAACCTAATTCAAAAAGTATGGACAGAAGAAGAGATGCCTGAAGAGTGGAGATTAGGAATTGTGTGTCCACTACACGAGAAAGGCGACCAACTCGAGTGCTGTAATTACAGGGGAATAACGTTGTTAAATACCGGCTATAAAATAATGGCCAACATCCTATACAAAAGATTGCTCCCAATGTCTGAGGAAATCATTGGCAACTACCAATGCGGCTTCAGGCCAGGCAAATCATGCATTGATCAAATTTTCTCCTTGAGACAGATCTTAGAAAAAACGTTAGAACACAATGTCGAAACTCATCATCTCTTTGTAGACTTCAAGGCCGCGTATGATAGCGTAAATAGGAATGTACTGTACAATGCAATGAGTGTGTTTGGAATACCACGTAAGTTGATCAATCTGGTGAAACTAACATTATCCCCAGTAACGTGTAGAGTGAGTGTTGGCAGTGAAGCCCTTTGAAGCGCTCCACGGGGTGAGACAAGGAGATGGATTGGCCTGCCTCTTATTCAAAATTGCCTTAGAAAACGTTATTCGTAACTCAGGAATTGTTCCAGAAAGTTACTTACAACATTTAAATACATTGTATAAACCACAGCTAATCTTGTTCAAATAATATTTTCAGACATCATGTAGGTACAAATATAACTCATAATCTTTAGTCCAAGCCTTTGATCTTTAGCACTCTTTCTAGTATCGCGTCAGGTCCCTTCAACGTTAACTGTCACTTGAGAGTACATATTCCTGTTTCTGGCAGCTCTTAACAGCTGAGGAGGTGGATGAGCCCTCCGCTTTATGATGAGTTGATGCGGTGTTGATGATGTAAAGTCACGATGGTTTTACAGAATTTATTGAATTGCAAAAGTAAAAGTTATAAATAATACAGTAGGTACAAAGGTTACAAGTGAAAGCGTGACGTTCGAAGGTATGACGGCGAGGACTTCCGCTATACGAGCCGTCCGCTGGGGAAGTGAGATAGTCTGCTCTGGAGCCTACCGTTTTTATAGTTGTTTTGGACAAAGGACTCGGTGTATTATGACTTTGTTTTACTCGGCCGTTCGTGTGGGTAATATTTAGTCTGGTCAGCAATGTTAGTTCATCCACTCTTCATGCCCCCTGCTATACGTCGCCTTTGTACTCGGTCATTGGTCCGGCTTACACCGTCGCTTTGTTCGTTGTGCTCAGCGCTTCCGTTGTCGTTCTTTCCCGAATTCAGCATTTCTGAATTTCAGAATTCTGATTTCGACCGTTGTAGCGAGAGCGACGGCCTTTCGTGTTTAGGTGCTGATGTACTCGGTACCTCCTTACTCGTGTATATGCATGCGTCTTTGATCGTCGCACAGCTCTCCCACCGTCCTTATCCTTGTACAATCTCGTACATTATGGAGCCATGAGATCTGGTTCCTACTAACATCTCCACAATCTTGCCCTCAATGATTAACTGCAATAGGTCGTATTTTGTCCTGCTAAGCAAGTGTGACACCTTACGGACTTTGATATTTTTCAACAACTTTCTTTCAGTTCTGGATGTCTAGAGCACGTCTAAATTGCTGGTCATTTCTGTCCACAGTATGCGCAACACTATACGTTGCAACCAGATTTCAAATACTTCAAGTGAAGTGTATAGAACTGAACGTAATTGATCACTTTTATAGTAGTATTTTGATTTTTTATTTATTTAATATACTATATCCCGGCTGTGAGAAGCAAAAAAAACAGTTGTAATTAATTAAAGTTTTGTTATTTAACATAATTCTTTCTACATCTACCATCTCTTGACAATAGGTTAATTAAAAATATGAACCTGGAGACAAACATGTTGTAAGATGCATTGTGGGTCAAATAACTAGATTACATGAAAAAAAAAAGGTTTTCTTCTCAAAAATACCTCATACACGAAACATTCATTCATAAACTCCGTTATCTTCAAATTAATAAAATAAAAACCAAAATGTCCTCAGCAGGGAACTGAACCCCGTGACGGATACTCCAACTATTATGCTGCGCAAGAAATTGCAAGAAATCTTATCGATTTACAAATCTAGAGTTGGTAGACATAAGCACTTAGTAAATTTTGGGCTGAACATAATATTTTGTAAATCGAAGTATTTTTTCTTCACACCCCGTCAGGAATAAACACGTAACTCTTCTGATGCTCTGACTTGATATAAAACTTTTTGATTGATACAAAATATTCACGAATTCAACGGAAAATATTTTAAAATTAAAATAAAATACAAATCACTTTGTTTTCGCCACTTTGTTGGATATAAAATCTACAACCAAGAATAACGTTCTCGATTGTAGATTTTATATCTAATAAAGTGTTGAAAACAAAGTGATTTGTATTTTATTCTAATAATAATGTCACCACAAAGTTCACACCTTCATTTAGAAGAAAAAATATTCTTCGAACAATTGAAAATGTTTTATCGTATAATATTTTTGTAATGCTTTCTCGACTTAAGTATTTAACCTGCCAAGTCTAAAAAATATCTCACGTTTATTATTACATGTGTTACCTAACACTAGCTTCTCACAAACTTCAATGGGCAGACTATTCCTTTGATATATATTAATTATAGAAGTCTCATAGATAAAAAGCTACTTATATGTATGTTGGCCCAGGGCTCACAACCTGTATGAGCAGGCTTAAGATAACACTCTATACAATGCAACATTCACCAATTCCATTGTAAGAACATCCACACATCGATTATATATATACGTTCCAAATAGGAAACTTCCGTATATTTCAAGCGGCTATGCTAGTGACATCTATCTGTTTTCTCTTCTCATGAAACAGAATACATAGATTTCGCAGCTGGTAATGATAGTTCTATATTTCTATTCGTGAATTTTGAAATTTTTAGTTAAGAATGTGTAAATAATAAAAAGGTACTTACTCGTATAAAATACAATTCAATTGAATTAATATTTAATATAATTAATGTATACATAATGTTTATTCATATAATAAATATAACGTAAATCATTCCTATAATAAAACGTATCCTAGCCCAAAAAGCATATTCTAGTACGAGTACTACGAGTGTATGATAGTTTCACGCTACTGTACTGTCGTCTTGTTTAATGAAATTACTACAAGCTTTTGAATATTGAAGCAATTATGAAAAGGTCAAACTAAATACTAATAAAGAGTATTATGTTTTAGTTAATGAGTCCCGCTGTATTGCAAAAATACCTTCTTACTTAAGAGATTCGGTTTGGAATACTTTTTTTTAAATTGTCTTTTGTAAAAAAAAGGTAATGTGTACTAGGGGATTAAATTATTCTAGAATAAATACTATAATTGCAGTAAAAATGTATTTTAGACATACATAAGCGGGGACATTCTTCGGCTGTGAGCCATTCCGCTCTCTAACTAATAATTTTATTTCATTTCTGTTGTATTTTTAACGCGCTATAATTTCGTAGTCTATCCGGTTGTCTGTCTATCTGTCTGTCCCTGAACTTCGTGTAACGTTCATAATTTCATTAAAAATCGAAATTGAACGGCCGGAGATCTGGCCAGCAAACCCGAAGGCGGCCACGCTAGCGATGTTACTTTCACCGAGCCTGCATCACCCGCCAAAAATACAGTACATATAGGACAAAGACGCGAAGCATTTTATGTTCCGCCCAATTGCCAGAGTTTAGAATAGATCCTGCTGGCAGGAGAAATATTAAAAAAAAAAAAAAAATGTGTTGATAAATCTCGTTATTAGGAACTATTTCATGGGAACTGGCATGTGAAAGTACCGTAATTTTTGACGGGTTACAGCTATTTTTTAATGATATTTTCGTAACAAATGGGGTATACGCTGAATAAACATATTCCATGAAGGAAAAAACAATAAGCACCTACTTTTGCTTATTGTAGGCACTGCTAGAGGTAATGTCTTCTTTCCCGGAACCTCCTATCTTGTTACGAGGGAAGTATGAATAGTATAGAGATTTTCATTAAACTCTTAAGATACACCCTGTGAGAGGCGGCCAACGAATATCGCCTTCTGTAACATAACACTTAACATAACCCTTGACATAACATTTGACGGTAACATTAAACTTGACAACGGATTATCTCTACTTCCATTCGCTTCTCTTGAAAGGTTTCGAAAGCTCATCAAATGGTTTAAGGAAGCTGTGAGAGGAGAAAAATAATGTTGATCTCTAATTGAATGTTCCAGATTTTCTGAATTTGCGATACACTTATCACGTGTAGGTATATTTATAGTATTTTTACCAACACAAATGTTATGAGTTAAAAAATATACATTTAGTCATAACAATGAGTAAACTAGGCAAATATTAAAATAAACTAGCCCATTTCAGAAACAACATTATTTTTATGCTTGGCATTGTAAAGAAAAAGGATGTGATATCCAAACATTAGAGTAACGTCTTGGACCCTTTCATTCGCGCAATGTTTATGTGTTAATTTTTATAAACAAACTCGATCTTTAATAATATTTTTTAATGTATGTTTTAAGAACACAATTACTGGATTTTTCTAATAGATTAATATTAAATTTTAATAAATTATGGAGAATAAAAGCAAAGCTAGCAATATTCAAAAAATCAAAATAAAGTGTTTTGAATGCAGTCACCCAGAATTACTAATTTAAAGTATACTGAATTCTATATTTTATGTATTTATCCCTCATTCATTCAAATTATCATTTTTCCTATAAATTTTTTGGCGATAAATAAAATCTCGAATTCAATTCATTATTAATTAGTAATCCTCAATGTCTGCATTTTTTTTTTGGATATTGCTGCCTTTACTTTTTTATTCCACAATTATAGAAGTCTTTCAGAGAACAATTAATTAAATCATTCGGAAAAATATCAAATATACTTTAAAAAGAATATTGCTCCACATTAAAAATATAGAGATATAATAACCAGCTGCGAAATTTCTGTAAACTATTTCACAACTGCAGATGTCTCTAGCACAGACTCTTCAAATATATGGAATGTTTCAATTTGGAACACTCAAAAATTTGATATGGATAATGTTCTTACGATGGAATTCGTGAACGTTGCATTATGTATAGTAATCACTTAAGCCAGCTACTACAGGTTGTAAGCCTTGGACCATCGTAAAAAAGTCTTCCGTATACATTTCTCATATAAATAGCTTCGTCTCTGCGAGACTTAAATAATTATATCTTAATCAACTTATATAATCTTAATTACATCCATATCTGTCGATATTTATATCGCTGTAGGGGTAAAATCGGTTGAGTAAAATAAAATTATGTTCAAATTTGAATGTGTTGAATTCTAAATTTAATATACCCACTGAGATTGGAGGTTATGTTATAATGTAAATTTAACAAGTGATATAGCATTAAGTTTAATTGGGTAATTAATGCGGCGTTTCCCCGCAGAGGTATATACTTTTCTTACTGACACTTTTATGTAGCACACCACTTTTGCCGTGCCTATTCTACGCGTCTCTGCATACGCTTCGGTTGAAGCTTCTACCAGGGCTGTCCTCCAATATTAGGTATACCTGGTCATTACAGATTTTTTACAGTCACCATCTTTTCCTGTTGGTGCGAAGTAAAATTATTAAAAAAAAACATTTATTTTTTCACATTATCTAAAACTAGTTCTAAATAAATCGATAAATTGTAAACGCATTTGTTTCATAATTTTTGTATAAGAAAGCATTTTTTTGCAAATTTGATTAAATCACATCACAAAACACATTATAAGAATACGTGTCTTAATAAATATTTTTAAAAATAAAAACAAATCAGCACGCGATTTTCATCTGATCAACGGCATAATATCAGAACAAATGCAATAACAAACTCTGTAATCCCCAGACTGCACTCATTAGGAACTGAACATGCGGACGTGGTCGACGTTTTTGCTGATAATATAACTGTGTATAGGACTAAATTGAAAAAATTCCTTACGTCTCAACTAAATAGTGATGTATAAATTTTTTTTTCTTCTTTCTGTTAATACTTCTCATTTTAATTTACATAAATCTATTATATGTACTTAAATCTTTTTAACTGCATATCTGTCTTATGTGATATTTTTACTTTATATTTCATATTTTTGTAAAAGCTCATAAGGGCGATAAATAAGTAAATCAGTGGCCTCATTATTTGCCAAAACGGTCGTCCTGGTTTGGATAGTAAAAATATTGAACTCTTAAAATTGCGTGTTGATTTTTTTTTTAATTTTTAAAAATTGAAAATGGATTTCACTACAATAAATAACGTCAGTTTACAAAATATTAAAATAACTTAATATTTATTAAATAATCTCTGAAAAGAAATTTTGCATTTGAGTGGTTGCATTGTAAGTTTGTACATGCTTATTTCGCTCGTGTGCCTTTTTTTAAATACACAAGAAGGTTCAGTCGCGTATTCTGGTGGAAGCTTTTCCGTGAGCATTTCTCGGCTTTCTATGTTTAATGGCAGTGTTCTTAACCCGAGCGAGGGGAATATAACAATACGCTGAGGTTGTATATATGTCACCCCGTTTTTGAAAACCTAGCCACGATTAACACGTCGACTGA
Organism: Agrypnia vestita; assembly: GCA_016648135.1. Classification (NCBI taxonomy): domain Eukaryota; kingdom Metazoa; phylum Arthropoda; class Insecta; order Trichoptera; family Phryganeidae; genus Agrypnia; species Agrypnia vestita. The sequence continues at coordinate 151,994 of JADDOH010002117.1, read as the reverse complement.
AGCTGTTGATTCAGGTTCAAGACCCTCGCCGCACGTCAAGACACGTACTAAAAAAGAGAAGATGTAACATTGTTACGTAGGTGCCCTTTAAGCCGTTTAATGGCCGTGCTGAGATGTTCTTTTCTTGTTCACTCTCTTGTACTGTGAACTTTTACAAAGAAATTTACGCTTATGTGGTAAGACGTTTCGCGAATTTACTTAATTACATGCGTATATTGTTTAAATGTCAGAATCTAAAATAATATGACCTCACTTATTTCAATAAGTGTTATATTTAAAAAAATGTTTAATAATAAGTAGATATAATAAATAAAAATGTTATTTGTTTTCACCACTTTAATATATAAAATATCAACATGTTTCAGGGCCAATGGTCCCTTTGTCAGGATACAATGTATACTAAAAAATTAAAAATCAAAAATCGAAGTAGAGAACATCAAAATATAAAAAAAAAATTATAGGAAATTAATTAAACCATATAAATTCTTTTTTAAATATCTGATCATTCAAAAAGATGTTAATGGTTGATAAAATGACATTATGAAAAAAAATTTCGTAGTAAAGAAATCATGCCTAATACTTCTACTAATACAAATATTACTAAAAAGATGTTTGTGATATCGGGTGTTTTTAAAAATTCGAATAATTTTTCCCCCGCCATCGATTTTTGTCGTGATTTCGAGTAGCTATCGCATTGCACGTACCCATTATTAGCATTTTGTCAGGGCCAAATACATTTTTTACCTACTTTTTTAGTTTCGTTATTATTTTATTGCATTATCCTATGACCTGTAAGTTGATTGCATGATTTTATCGATAGTTCACAAAAATATTCTATATATGATTCAAATTACAGACATTGTTACAGCATGTCATACGAAAGTGAAAAATGTCATTTCGAGTCTCTTCTACAATAAGTACTTGTTGAGGACGGATGGTCAATGACATCCGATGATGCCGAAACTCAAAACGATATAATTTTAAGCTACAATGAAACCAAGGGCGGCGTCGATGTCGTAGATCGTTTATATGCAAATTACAATTGTGCTCGAGCAACAAGACGCTGGTATATGGTAGTTTTTGCGCTATGTTCAATGACAGTACCATAAACAGTCAAGTGATAAATACGACTAACAACCAAAAGTAAAAACTTAAACTTCGTCACTTCATTAAGAATTTGGCTATGAAATTAATTAAAGCTCACATTAGAGAACGGCAGATGCAGTTAAACTTGCCGCGGTCAATGGGACAGACTCTCAGAAATTTTGAAGATAGATGGAGTACCTGGGATGGTTGGTCCATCAAGATATGGCCGGTGCTATGAGTTTGTATGGAAAAAAAATAGAAAAACGCTTGCAAAGACACTTGTTACAAATGCAAAAAATATTTGTGTCTTGAACATGTAGTGCTTTCTTGCAAAAGGTGTTTGACTGAAGAATAGTTATTTTTGCTAATTTTTTGTTGGAAGGATGCCACTTTTTGTTTATTTTATATGATTTTCTAGTGTTCAGAAATAGAAAATACTCAATTAATTAATAAACGTGCTGTGAGTAATGAAATATCTTTGTTTTATTGTCAAAGGACATACAATAAAAAAAAAGAATAATGAATAAAATATTTTGAAAAACCTTCCATTTTAAATCCCGGTGCGTGAGACTGGCATCACCAATGATGTAAGTCAAATTGATGTCATCCGTGGCGGGTTAAAAAAAATTGTATGGTTTAATACCTCACCACACACAAGTATCTTAATTCTTTTTAGTGAGATATAACATATAAAAAAAAAAGAATTATTTATATAGCTAGCTACCTACCCAACTACTCATAAGTACACAGTTTCTTCAACAAACGGTATACCGCACGGTCATTATTCCTCATTAAATATTTCACAGCAATCATTCTTTGCTCTAAAATATATAAAATATGAACAAAGATTTTTTCCAAATAATTTATGAACGTGTTATAAATACAAATAATCACTCTACACGGACGTTGAAATAGGCACAGGCTGGTTCGCGACGTCGCTACATATATGTTTTACATTAATTATTACACAAAAATTTATTCTTCTTATTCTTCTTCTTCTTCTTCTTCTTATACTGACTGAAGGAAACTAGGGCCTGTTTGTGCAGAGTTTGCCCCCTCTTTGATGTGGACTTCCAGCTGTCTTTCCATATTTTCGAGGATCTTCCAGGCAATCTTTTTCCTTTTGATTTCTCATGTAGGGTAAGGTGTGGTAGTTTTTGAAAGTTCATTCTTTTTACATGGCCTCTCCATGATGTTCTTCATTGTTTCCCTCATTTGACGACATTTTTAATATATTACACATTTTTCTAATCTTAGTATTTCTCATTCTGTCGAGTAGAATCTTGCTTGTAATTTTTCTGAGGGTTTTCATCTCTGTAATTCTAAAAAAATGATTTAGTGTGAACTATTTCAGATTTTGTATTGATGGCATGGGTTGTTCCCTTCAAAATATTTTTTAAATAATTTGGCATTGCAGTATTGTAAAAATGTCTTCAAAATTGGAACTGATTTATATTATGTACCTACTTACTTAGTTAATAAAATTGTGTGTTTTCCTTATTATTAATTTATAGTTTCTGATGAGTTCTAATGAAATTTCTGATTTTATATTTTGTTTTGCAAAAATAAACATCAAGAAGTGAGAGAGAGAGATAAAGGGGAGATATTCAGACAAGCGACAGCATTTTTAGCTATTTTTCAAATCAATTGATCAGGGAGCATTTGATTAGCAATATTCGAATCAGTAATACGTAGCTTCATGCCAGTTTTTTAATATTTATTCCTTTTGATCGCTATTTTTTAAAAATTTTCCCTTTGGTCGCTTAACTTATAATTTCATTTCGTGAGTTATTATTATTTATTTCAGACGATAAAAGAATCGGTGGGTTCCAGCCAGGATCCGGAAAGAGATTTGAGAGTCGTGTAGACATTAATCAGTCTCTTTTCCCGGGGCTGGAATGAACATTGGTCATTATCGGTCTGAGACCAGTTTTTTGGATTCGGACTTTACTCTTCGAACGCATGTCCTTGTTTTTCCATATTATCTTATTCTGACATCCTGGTATAACTAAAGTTTTTTTACCTAGATATTCACCTATTTAAGAACATCATGGCTCAGTACGTTTACACCAAGATTTTTAAATTCCTGTTCAATGGGTTTATTCTCAAGGGCTGGTCGCATAGGCTGTTTTGAGAATGTCACACTTTTAGTTTTGGTCGTTGTTATTTCCATGCAGCAATTTAAACGAACGTTATGGAATCTGTACGTATGTATTTTACCCATTAGTGTTTTACCCGTATAAGAAACGACTCAAAATTATTTAAAATAATACACTAGTGAAAAGCAGGCAGCGGTCGTCCTATATATTTATGATTCATCTGATTATTGAACTGGATTGATTTGTGGTTGATGGGAAGTCTGCATAACGTATTGTCAAACATATTTAAAAGTCATAAGATATAAAAGCTTTTAAAATTATTTTAAATACAACATTTCATATAGACAGAACTGCGGAGTCAGGAAAATTGCTGACGTTGAGATACTTCAACATAAACTGTCCGAATGGCACTTTCCGAGAGATGAATAATTTAATCGTGAAGTGATGGCGAAATTTTATTGCACTTCCGTTATTACTTCACACATTACATTCAAATCAACTTTGTTTGCAGTTATAACAGAACAGAATAAAGAATAGCAAGTAATGAAAATATTTTATTTCCTTCATCAATTCAAACCTTTCGAGTAATTTTAGTATTCATTAAAATTTAACGATGGAATAAATTTTGGCCTGCAATGTTTTAATGTATCCACATGGAAATAACTGAGCTTAAATAGTATTTTATAAACAGACAACATTGGAGAGCTGATATAAATTCGTTCAAATATACCTACAACATTTTAAATGCCAAAAAACTTTTAAAACGAAATGTCGTATGACACAGATATTTATGGACATAATACAAGAAATATAAACATAATTAGAATTACAAATAGAAAAAAAATTAATTCACGAAACTGTTCATACGACAAAAGATTAAAGGAGACTAATCCACCAGAGAATATTTCTGCAGAAGTAAGTGATTTCATCAACCCAACGGGATTTTGGGCGATCTTTTGGCCTCTTGATTTTCCTCGGGTACCCTGGGTGACTGAATTCATCCTAGGTCCATCTTCTGAGCGAAGAAGCCAGCCCATTGCCATTTTGTTTTCTATACATATTCATTTATATGAACTGCCCTTTTCTAATATATTATCTTTTCGTGTATCTTCACGTAAAGCCTAATATACATTTTTCCTTGCCTCTTTGCGTTACACTAGTTTTGGACTTCCCTTTCGTTAAAAGTCCATGTTTTGCAGTCACACTTAAGATTTGAATATATTCATTGATTAAACACTTTTCACTTTAGAGGGTGGGAGATTATTTTTGAAAATGTATGAGAATGCACTCCCTTGATTGGCGATAAATTCCTTGTAGTAATAATTTAATTAGGTGATAATAAAATAAATATTATAAATTTATGTGCATATTAAAATTATTATGACAGATTCAACCATTCAAAAGAAACATTCCCGAATACTGAAATCTTTTTGGATTGTAAGAAAATAAACGTGAATGCCTCTCAGTGTCTCTCAAACATCTAAAGGTATTTATTTTCCTTTACCTTACTTTTACATAAATATTATTCCGTGAAAGTACATTTTACCGTTTGTGTATTCTTAGAAACCCTTAAATCCTTTGACACTTTGTCGAGTCAAGATTCTGTGGGGTTTACATAGGATGTAGACTGTGTATATAAATGGACTGTTTTAACAAGGGAAGTGAATCGAAACTGCACACCTGAACACAATTTATAAGAATTCAAAGGATAATATGGGTACGTGAAAAGGAAAACTACCCTTTTAGTAGATAAATGAGGAACGTACTTCTTGTAAAAACCCTACTATCAACCTATTTTGAAATCGTTTTTTTATACATACATGTACAAAGTGACCCAAAATTAGGCACACAGTTATGTTTAAAAAAATAATTATTACTGCACGCCCATTCAAACCAAGAAACACTGTTAGTTGACAATCTAATGAAAAGTTCTATTTTAACAGAATGTTAGTTAACTCAGTAAAAACCACTACCAGATTTAAGGTCTACCGGTTTCGAGACGAATGTCTTCGTCAGGACCAACACTACACTACACGACTACACTACATGACTACACTACATGACGAAGAGACTGGTACGTCTCGAAACCGGTAGACCTTAAATCTGGTAGTGGTTTTTACTAAGTTAACTAACATTCTGTTATAATGTCTAACCACAAAGTTAATGCTTTAAATATTATTATTAATAATAGTTCTAGTTAAAATCGTTGTTTTATTTTTTTGTCTGGCAATACTAGCAAAAGTCTCCGCTTTTTCTCATAGCTCATTTTGCATTTTGTATAACATTTTTGTATGGAAAGGTTTCAAATTAGTCCCATTAGAGGTAAAACTGACTAAGTGACATTGGAGTAGTTTTGAGATTCAACATTCAAAATGTGAAATTAAAATTATTGAAAATGTTAAAATTATGAGTTTTACCACTAAATAACTTTGCATAATATTTAATGATTAATTGATTATTCAATGAACTAAGTCACTTAATACGATGAAACTTAATGTTTTTTTTAAAATCTACTATTTGGCAATATCACTTTGTCTATGAACACTTCATTGTCACCTGGTAACACGTATTTATCACTCGTAGAATATTTAATTCAACTTAGAAGTTTAACTGGTTTATTTCGCTACTTAGGTAGAGTTTTTTTCATTTAAGAAAGTCAATCGAATTAGTATGTGTCGGCAGTGGGTATGAGAAACATTGTTTAGTTGCGTTGCTGTTTATATCCATAAACACCAACACAACGAAACAATGTGCGTCGTACGCATGGCTTACACATACTAATACACATAATAATTAACAATACACATCTAATTTTAAAACACAAAGTGTTACGGTTTGATTTTCGAAAAAATACTTTATATTGTACGGTCACTAATTAGTGTGGAATGTTTCTGCCGGAACAGTGGTCATTGGAGAGTTAACCAATTTAACGAATCAGTGGAAATGCGGTGCGCTAGATACTCTCTCCCCTTCGCAATCGCCACTCCATCCATCAGTATCCATCAGACGTCCTAATTAGACAAACTGCGGCAGATGATCGGCAAGCCGTGTCGGCGGAAGAGACGTGATCGTTGAATTGAATAAATGTTATTCATAGATCAGATAAGGACCACTGCAAAAAAAACTTTTAATTGAAAAGCGCTCATCATGATCACTGATTAATCAATCACCTATTTTTACATAGCGTCCTTTAATGTCTAGAAAAATTATCAGAATATATTATAATAAAAGACAAACATCTGATTGTGGCATTAGTCATATAAGGTATCCATGGTATGCGATACGTGCGACACCACATTTCGTCACCAATTCGACTGTTTAGCGGTAAGTGAAAGGAACAAGGAGAAGCATTTAAACGAAGTATTTAATTGGCAGATACTTCGTGTTGCAACATAATAATTAAAAATATATATTTTTTTAACTTTTTTATACACACACAATATGATTTAGTAATTACTACTATTGTTTTGAGAGGAGCAGTCTCTCTCATAATTAAGTTAAAATAAAACATATTTTAAATTACGTATTATTTCATTCAAATCCTGTATTAGTTTCCAAGTCCCAAACTAGGACCATAAGCATTATTGATACGAGTACTTAACCAGTACATTAGTAATTTTTTTTGGAAGAAAATTTATTCAATTTAATTTAAATTATAGCGATATTAACAAAAAATAGATAATGCCAAACTCATAAAAATAAAAACTATCTCTAAAAAGGTTTATAGTATTCTTCTTCTCCTTCAGCGATCCCTCGTTGTGAGAATGACGTCTGTAATGTTTTATTGATTATGCGTCCAAGCTTGGCTGAGGTGCCCTTTTCTAGAACCGCACCTTTTCACAAATTGTGCACGTACATCCGGTGGGCAGTGATATTCCAAGAGATGGGTTAATGTAATGTTTAATGGTTCAAATGTATGCTGGTACTAAGAATACCAGAAACTTATTTCAATAAACGTAATATAAATTTGGGCCCATGGTCATACTTGTGACACCACTAGCCCTTTCGTCGCGGGGCCGAACTCCACCTAGCACGGCGTGTTTTGATAATCGTAAATTATTTTTTGATTCGCGATTCGCTTACCACTCCAATATCACGCGGCATATTTACGATTTATTTATCTTAAACTGTTCTTTGACTCTCGTAGAATGTTTTAGAATAGATAAATAATCAATAAAACGTAGGATGCGGCGAAATTATTATAAACAAAAAATATATCCATTCATTATGGTTCACTAACACAATGAAAGGCATTATTCATATTACAATCCCGGCGCGGCGGGGACAGGGCTTGGGAGCTGCGCCGATCCTCAATCTCACACACGTGTTTTATCAATATTTACGAAAACAAACACGGTTTGGAGTTAGGAATGAATTAAAAAATACCTTCATAATTAATAATATTTATAAATAATTTCTTTTCACCATTTGAAGTTAAAAAAAAAAAATTACTATGAATAATTTTTGTAGTTTAAAAAAATTCATTTACTATGAATAATTTTTGAAGTTTGAAAAACAATTAACTCTAAATAATTTTTGAAATTTTAAAAAATAATTTATTTTTCCATGAAAAATAATTTGTAAAATTAATAGATGAAAAGATTTTAAATTTAATTTTTTTTTCCGACAATAGTACTTGCGACCAAATCATCGGTAGACCTATCGGTTACTCGATAGTAAGATGTCGGTTTCTGGTCATCAAGATTAATGATGCAAAAAAATGTAATTTCCTTCAACCAATGTGAACTTACACTAGGAAATCTCGGTATACCGTGGTCTTGAAATACCGAGATCTCGCACCAATTTTGCAAGATCAATCTCGCATCAAAATGTGTACGAGATCTAGCAAGATTAAACACACACGCGCTTGCAACGCTCTGAGCCGCCGCACAGTTTCGCTGTTTCTATGGCATTAGGCTGCTGTCAAAAATATCATTAATTCCGTGCTGCGTGGCGCCCTTCTGTTTAACGTCCCGGTTCATGTCAATTTTGGGAAAAATAATTATAAAAAAGTTAGGGGTACAGACAGACAGATAGACAACGAATTAATTGTTATTTTGGATTTCTCTTCCAGTAATATTTATTACGTTTGGTTAATTTATTTTTTGGAATTTGTGTACACTCAATAAAAAAGCAAAACACGAATATTCTTACCCGCCATTAAACTTTTCTCTAATGGCATTCCACTAGGATACGAGGTGAAATGTGTCGCACAAAATTTATTGATCAACCTTTATTAATGACCCATAAATATTTACAAAATCTGCTCCAAACATTCGAGACTTTAGAAACATGTATATTAATGGCTTTTTGGGATACTGCTTTATTTTTGATTTCTCATCTCGCTAAAGGGTATACGTATAAATTTAAATATAAGTCAATTTCAAAAGGACACTTAATCACTTGAAATGTAACTCATACTCTTTATAACAATTTATATAGCTACTCATATACGTCAGAAGTTAAGTTAAAAATGGTTTCAATAAACGTTTCCTTAATATTATATATTATGATAAATACACGCATTTTTTATCACAAAATACAAACTTTGTTAGCATAAAAAAACTTATCTTCTTTAATAAATGTCTAAAATTAAATTACGTACAATTAAATTTTAGATATTTAATACATACATTTGTATCACGTTTCTATTCTTCCTGTAGAAAGCGCCGTTTACTTTTGATAGAGCTTTTGGTAGACAGTGAAGGTTTTGGGATGTCGAACTTAAAGATATCAGCTGTCAGGTTTCCCAGCTGTCAAGCTTTCTAGTTTTGGGATTCTTTTCAATTGAAATTCCGATCGGAGGACAGACAAAGCTATACAGCAAGTTGTTTGATAAAGTTATTGCGCCCTACTTCGCATCGCAGAGGAATTTGTTTTACAATTTTATTGTTTATAGATGAAACTTTTAGCATGTGTGTTGTTGGCTGGCCTATTTATTCGAAAAATTATGTCTTTGCCCACGCCTATGTGTAATGCGAAATAGCTCAATGTATATGAACTATGCAACCTTCATTTTATGTTGTTTTATTATATTACAAATCTAACGCCCTGTCTTAACTTTTTTTACTATCTCACTTTTTTCATTTATTATTTTAATTATCACGCTTTCAGTCAGTAAAAATGAAACCAATGTAATGAGTACATAATAGTTATGTGCAGGTATAACATTAAATATGTGTACAATATAATATGTGCAAATATTGATGCATTATCATCAATAAAAAATATTTGAATAAACAAAACTTTAATGCTGGACAAAAATGCATTAAATCAAAAAGAAATTAACAACAATATTTATAAGAATAAAATCATTCATAAGAATAAAACGAAAAATTTATTTTTATTACAGGTAAGCAGTTGATGGCAACAGGTATTTTTTTTACAAAAAAAACAGTTTTTCAGGTAAGCTAAAATAATTTAACGTATAAATACTTATTACGAACTCAGAATCAGTGCAATATTTATTTTTATAGTAAATTCATTAAACATTTCACTAAACATGCTATTTGACATTACAAAAAATTATTTTGTTTATACTTTTACTGTAAAATAAATTATTAGAATTAATTTTATTTTATATATTTTGGATATTGAATTATTTTCCTATACGTATCTATGCACTCGTATTTGTTGTAGCAGTAAAAGAAATATGTATATGTGTGTAAGTAATTGGGGCAGGTAGGTATATGATGCAGTTTTTTTAAATAAGCAATCTATGTTATATAATTTTATCGTATATAAAATAATAATACCGTCATGGAGGTTAACGTATAATACCTTCATTTTAGAAATTCAGAATCTAGAATTCCAGATACCCCATTTTTCTCTCAATAGCCTTCCGTTTATACTATATCTTTCCTGCATGGACCTGAAAGTAAATGTAAAAATAAACTCATATTCTCGCGAACCTACATCGCACTATATGCCACGTTAAAATGTTGTGAACTATTTCTATATGTTTTGCGAATCAGATAATAGAACGTTTTGTTGTTGAGGACACACAGACCGCGAGAATTTCATTTTGTGTATTTATTTAAAGATATTTCTTGTGAACCTAATTTACCTACACATATAATTCTCGGTAATGTAGACAAACTGCAATGTGGCGTTAAATCATACTTGGAAAATACTGGGATCATGTAATAAAATATTTTCAGCATTTTGTATGAAAAATGTATTTTACAATTTTTTGTGCAAACACATACAAAAAATATAAACACATATATATATATTTTTTAAAATGTACTTTTTTAGAAAAAAAAACTGGGGTTAAATGAACAAACACGCTAATTTTATAAGTAAAGCCAAACTTCATTTAGTTCTCCTGCAGAATTGATTTTTTTTAGATATATTAGTTTACGTTGGGACCGCCGTGCCGGTTTTATGGAAGTTTAATGCTGTCCATATAAATAAATCATGACCTTAAAATGCTATTTTCCTTATATGTAGCTTATTTTTCCTATATTTTAAAGGTCGATACCTCCATATTTAAAGCTCAAAACTTCATTTTCGTTTTGAGATATGATAGCCAAGTAGCTGTTGAAAAATTGGACGTGATTTATTTTTTGTTACATATTTTTAATTCGTTTGTTAAGAAAAAAGCGTTATGTAATTTATGAGGAAACCACTTGAATCTAAACGAACGAATAAAATATATTTTTTTTAAATCTTAAGGAATAAAATTTATTTTCACGTTTTGAGACTGGAAATTGTGATAACTTTATCTGTTTCGGTTTTTTTCTATCGCGTAAGCAAATTTTTATTTTAATCGTACAATGTTTTTCAGTAAAACATAATGGTTTGTGAAATTAGTATAATTGTGTTTATACATGTAGCTAAATAAAATACTACATTATATAACACTTTATTGATTTAGAATCTAACAATGAAAGTTTTATTCATATATTAGTTCAAAATATGATACAATCATTTTTTAATCAAGCTTACATATTATCACGAGATCGTGTGCGTGGGAGGCAAATGAAACACATAAAACAATTTTAACTTTGATTTGTTATGCAAAGTCACTGGACATGTGCTGTTTATTCTTCTTGAATTCACACAAAATTTTGTAATTCTGATTCTACCATCTTGAGACAATATTAATAATAAAAAATACGTGTCTTTTGTGTAGTTTTTTTTTATAGTCGTTTTCTTGAAAGAAAGGCGTAAGTGTGAATATTTTGTGCCGAGAAAATGACATGATTTTATTGGTTACATCACCGAAGAATCAAACCACCATCCGATCTTTGAGTCTGTTAGGTACGCAGACGTACCCATACATCGACAACCACCGAGCAGCGCATGGAGCGACACGCGCCAATAAACGAGGTCATCCCTTCCTGACAACAGCGAGCGCAGGAGCACACACATACTTACACGCACTTGGGGAGGGCTGGACACCAGCAAAGCCGATTAGCAGACGAAGACAAAACACCAGAAGCCCGTGGCCGGAGGTGACTGATTATCGCGCAGTTAGCACCCCAGATCATTCACCTCGGCACACGCCGGCCCCGGACGTCGGACGTTTCTTTGTTCTCGGGGAGTATCAGAAGCGGACCGAGAACGAACCATCATCGCTTCCCTTTTCGGACACCGACGGGTAGGCCGGAGGCTTCACATCGCATCGCCTTCTCTCTCGGAAGACTCCGAAGATGCTGGAAGCTATCCCAGTGTATTGCTTGCCCAACGTAACTTGGCGTGCGGCGAATTTTGAACTAAAACCCGCCACGCCCGCACCGGCGGTAACCCCTCGTCCTGTCATTCAGTTCATTCTCGTCTTTGAGCGCGAGCTGTGTCATCTTGATTACCAATATACACTGAATTATTATGTCCAAAACATCCTAAACAGTCCGGGATGGTGCAAGAATAATTGCCAATGAAGTATTCAAGTTTTTCGCAGCTGAAAAAGCGAATAATGGACCGATATTACCGTCTGACAGTTTGACAGATAGAACGGCCGCCATTACTGCATGATTTCTTTAGTGCTGCCCGACCAAATTTCTGTATTTATATTGTCACCGGACATTCTGTACATTATGTATTGTGTAATAAATTTACACCCTGACAACTTCTGTTACGCGACAGTGACGCCCTCCCTCGCACGCAAGTTATAGTGGTACGTCTATACGTAGCGACACCCTCGTAGTTATTGTTGAACTCGCGTTGTAATAATTCTAATTCATTGTTATTCTGTAAACGATTTTTTACACTTCATTTATACTAAATTAATCCTGTAAAAAATCTCGAGTGTTTTACCCCATATTCTGATTTGGAGATTCCCGTTTACGAACGCATGGTGGCCGTTATAATAAAGCAGTCTCGGACAAACTTTTATCAATCCCCCACAAGTCCTTTGCAGATCAATTATTTACAATTTCACATATAGAACCGCCAGGTGTCATGAATATTCTCTGACGCAATTCATTATTGTCTGTTCCCAGTAATATCGAATCATTCTCGACTCTACGAGATTGGCTTATTTCAGATAAATTATTTTACCAAAGCCCAGCATAACTGCCCAGCAAAACGTATTACTTATCCACAAGCAGACAAATTGGTGTTCTTCTATTAATGGTATTCATTTGTAAAGCGTTTGATTCAAGATATTATTGCTGAGGCTAGTCCCTTCAATCTGGTTTCTGTACCCCTGGTTTTGCTTGTTTATCCTCAGTGGAGTAATTACAAACCAAGTAATTCGTGCTTGTATATTAAAGAGAATACATTATTATTGTGAAGTTGAAATTTTGAATAAGGTTCTGTGAATTTTTAAATAAATTTATTAATCAATTAGAAAAGACATACAGAAAAATCAAATAAATGAAAAAATTTTTTTTTCAATTGGTTGACCAACTTTGTAGATTGACCTTTAACAAAATTTAATTTTATTATTATTTTAATCTATTATATATTTATTAATTACATCTACATGTTTCGGAAAATCTTTCCATCGTAAAGATGTTGTATAACTATCAAAATATGAAGATGAATGATGTCTTTTGTTTTTTGGTTTTCTTAAACATTTAAAAAATTATTTATAAATATTATTGCTGAATTTCTTGATAACATAAAATTATCGGAATTTTTTTTTAAAATTGAACTAGTAGTTAAATTCAGTTGATTATTAATAATATTTGATTAACTTTTACATTCTTTACTAATCTTTCTTAACCTTTTAATTGATCTTAACCTTTCCATCGTCAAGATGTTGTATAACTATCTAAATATGAAGATGAATGATGTGTTTTGTTTTTTGGTTTTCTAAAACATTTAAAAAATTATTTATAAATATTATTGCTGAATTTCTTGATAACATTAAAAATTATTGGATTTTTTAAAAAAATTGAAGTAGTTAAATTCAATTGATTATTAATAATATTTTATTAACTTTTACATTCTTTACTATTTTTTTATGATTCTAAATTATTCAATTCACCCTGACGATGGAAAGGTTTTTCCGAAATGTGTAGGTGTAATTAATAAATAAAGTAGATTAAAAAAAATATTTAAAAAAATATTTTAGCTGCTTTCGGGATTCGAACCAACGAACCTCCAGCAATTATTGTACTAAGCTGCCGTGGAAGTCTTGGTCTGCCATTGGTTCGAATCCCGGTTGCAGCTAAAATATTTTTTCGTTAATTTGATTTTTCTGCATATATTTTTTTCGGTTAATAAATTTGTTTAATAAATCATGCTTATTTTATGATATAAGAAATTCGTTCAGAATCAAAATTTGGCTTCACAGCCTTACGTACCTGGGAGGTTATATCATGTCAATATTTCACTGTCATTATTTTGTAACAGAATCACAAGTTAATTAAAAAATACTTAGAATCTGAATATGTCATAATTCCGTGTCTCAGTCAAAATACATTTTCGTACATAATTTCGTAAAATCAATTGCTTATCATTATTTAAAATATGAAACAAAACAAAAGCATATCTTGTTTATTATATAAACAATAATATAGTTAAAAAAATATATTTATTATAGTGTTTGTATAAATTGTTGAAACATGTAGGTGGAATTTATCAAATAATATAAGTAGATTTATAGAAATATTATAATCAATTTTTTTTTTTAAATGTCAATCTACAATGTTGCTGAACCAAAAAAAAAAATAATGTTATTTCATTTTGTCTTCCTGTCCTAACTCATTGCAGTTTCGGAATAGTAAAAAGCACATTATAGGTCGACGACAGTCGAAAGACAATTCCCTACCTTTTTCCGGAAAGAAGAAAGAGGGAGAAAGTTGCCTGGCAAGCCTCAATATGATATTCCAAATAAATATATATTTTTTAGTTTAAAAAGTGTTACTTTCTTACAAGAAAAACTTTTTTTGTGTTCATTTCTTGCATCGCAACAACACATATATATTTTTGCGCACATTATTTTGAATACGGTCTAGCTATAGTTTTAAGCACGCAAAAACAAATCTTTTCCTTAGAATCTTTGGAGGTAATACAATCATCGCATCTCGCGTATTTGCCTTTTTAAGTGTTGATGATGACGGTTCTCCGAAATATTTAGCGATTCGTTTTCTGGTTTCTTTGGAAATGCGCATATTTTGTTTTTCCTCATGAAATTTATTACCCAAAAAATTTAAACCTAAATAGCGAATTAAACTAAGTATATTTTTGCGGCATATCTCGCAGCATACTTTACGCCTGGAGAGTTGGTAATTACATTTTCAGATCAGGTAAATGTGTGGAATCTGATAGTTCACTTATTTTATCATCGTCTGTTGCTTCCTTTATACCTAATCCTTCCATGTCAGCTTCCTGCCACCGACTCATTTTCGTCGCCACGCTGAGAACGTGAATCAATCCCCTCTTAACTTACCGATTCATCCCAACGGTCGCTCGAGTTTTCATCTATGAGGGCCTCAAGACGTTGTTGCTCTTTTTCGTACGATATATTGTAGAGTAATCCCTGAAAAGTTCAAAAGCAATTTCTTGGTTTTCTGTACTCTGGTTCGGGTTCTCTACAGGAAACAAATTAGCTCGAAATTCTCTAGGTATGAAAGAAGCCTCTTACCATATTCTGCAGGCTGTTTTCGCTGGCCTGTTTCCGTTCGATGATCTGCTTCTGTTCTGCGCCACTTTAAAGCTGACCGTAGTTTTTTAGTGCAGTAAATAAAATATATATTTGTATTTGTATCTGCCGCGACAATAATCATCTGTCATTCCGAGATGCCAAAAACAATCTATGGTTCGCAGCAGCTCATGACAAATTTTATAAAGTACTCGACCAGAGACTTCTAAGGATATTTGACCCGAACAGCAAGATATAATTAAAAAAATAATAAGAAGAACTGTCAGTTAGTTAGGATAAGTGCAGTTAGGTGTCACGTACTCGCGACGAGTTCAGTTGCGCGAGTCTCCCACGGCCATCAGCGCAAACCTGGCCACTTTTCTGTAAACCCTACTCAGTAGCTGGAGAGATGGCCTCCAGTTACTGAGACGCTGAGTTTTCGAGAGCCATAGTCAAAATCTAAACATTTTTTGATTTTGAAGAAAAATATCTTGCAATTTTTGCTTTTTTTAAAATTAAACATCGTAACCTTGGTTAAATTTCTGCACACACACTCCAGTCGAAAAGTTAAAGACCACATAACAATATACTGTTTAGTGTGTTTGTAAAATAAATGTAA
The DNA here is from genome assembly GCA_016648135.1 of Agrypnia vestita. Taxonomy (NCBI): domain Eukaryota; kingdom Metazoa; phylum Arthropoda; class Insecta; order Trichoptera; family Phryganeidae; genus Agrypnia; species Agrypnia vestita. The sequence continues at coordinate 136,153 of JADDOH010002117.1, read as the reverse complement.
ATTACATAAACGTAAGAGGTAAAAAGACGTAAATCTAAACAACAACTTGAGAAGACAAAGATGTTTAATCATGTAGGCATTTAAAGTAAAATAAATGTAAGGTACTTTGAAGACTAAATTTTCTGGCGTATACAGGTGTAAATTTTAATAACTTGAAAGCAGGTCATAAACGTATAAAAATAATATTTTGAAATATAAACTAACAAAAAATAGATATCCCATTACCAACGGCGATATCTTTACTGATTATGGGGATTACAAATTTCGACCACAAATGGTGGTAGTAAAATGCAACTTATATGAAATATATGTAGTGCAAATTTAATATATATATATCTATATACAACTTCCAAAAATTGGATTGTTATGGTAGTCTGTCATGGAATCGATGAGGGTAACTTTGTGTAAAGTGATCACTTAAACTAGCAAACTAGCCGTACGATAGGTCGTAAGTCCTATAAACACCCGAAAAAAAGCTTTCATACCTATTTTCCCATACAAGAAAATAGCTTCGTTTCTATGAAATATCTATTATATATCTTGAAAATAATTTATTTCGTATAATTACGAGGCATTGTGTGGATAGGTAATGATTATTTCGTTTTGGTTCGAGAGTATAAATTTATTATTAATGTGAAAAAACCAATTATTTTATCCAGTTTTATTTGAAAAGTTTAATTGCTACACAGCTGGAGCCAGTTTAGTTATAACAATTAATAGTCTTTTTATTTAAGTCAACCAGAATTGTAGCTTAAATATATTTTTTTTTTGTTTCAGATTAATGATTTAAAATAAATTTGAAATTCCAAATGCCAGAGCTTTTTGCCATTAAAATATAAATTTATTTTCTGAGTGTACATTTTTCCATACAATTCAATTTATGTATCAGTCGTACGAAATGACGTCACGTAAGCGTATCTACGTGATATCAAAAAAAATCTCTTGCTTTCTAAGTGCTACTATTTTATCAGTAATATTGTGCAAAATTTTTATTTATACGTGTAACTTTAAGGCTTATAAGATACTTATGAAAAATATGAGCTCGTTACTCTTTTATCGTCTGTATAAAGTGCTTATCGTAAATGAATGTTAAAAAATAGTACATAAGTCCCTTCTGATTCCTGAATATATTATATTTCTGAAGCTCGGGGACCAGAACACTGGTTTTCTTCATGATTTTTGTCGTAAACTAACCTCTTTACCGAAATGGTTCTTATAGCAATTTTGAAATTTTCGATAACCACACTGAGCTTTTATGAATGTCGTAAAGCGAAATATATTGGACTTGACAATTTCATATGTTAGTATAAAAATATGTATATCTTTGAAATGTTTTATGAAAAAAAAAAAACAATTTTTACGTTTTGGTTTGTTAAATATATTTTTTGAAACTTCTTCAATAACTGCAAAATTACTTTGTGTTAATATTATTTATATAACTAAGAAGTAAATACATGTTTCGGGGCCAACGGTCCCTTCACATTGTATTCTGTCGAAGGGAACATTTTCCCCAAAAAATGTATATTTTAACAAATTAGTGGTTGATACAGCAATAAGTAGTTACTTGTCAATTATATATTTTTCAAAAATAAAAACACATATATTTTGCCAAAAAAATTGATGTAATTTCCCTTGAAATATTTTTTCTTATTTCTTCGAAGTTGATAAATCATTTTAGAAATTTGATTTAAAGTGTTTTTTTTAAATAATTTAAGGCAACCACAATTCTCTATTTTTATCGTGACATTTACTGTTAATTATTTATTTATTAACATATAAACTAAAGCAGCGTAAAGTTAATTTTATTTTTAAATACGAATCGGTAAAATATAAACAAATTATTAAATACTATCTATGACCGATCAAACATTATGTAATTTTACTAGATGTACCGGCCGCAAGTTAACGGCGCTATCTAGCATAGCGCTTCTTCTTCTTCTTCTTCAACAGCCTTCGTCTTTCCACTACTGGATATAGGTCTCTTCCTTATTTTTCCATTCTTCCCTGTTGTTGGCTAATTGTAGCCATTTCTTTCAATTTCTTTCTTTCGGGAAAGTATAGCGCAGTGTCCTGTAATTGAGATTTATGTTGTTGTTTTAATACCTCATATTTACGCCTTTTGGTAACGTTAGTGATGGAAATCGTTACATGGAGAATAATGCATTTTTTTACTTAAATCTGAATTTCATTATTATATGCACCTTTTGGTAGCGAAAGTGACATTGCTACATAGAACTTTACATATTTTATTTATGATGAATACGCTTGTCTGCCCCTGATTTACATACATACTCGAATATACATATGTATTTCAAAAAAACTTTTGCATTTTTCATTTATCATTAATATTATGTTGAATCAAAAATATCACTTCTCCGTTTTCTCGCTTGTGATTTATTTTGGGGTAAATTTAACTTGAGAACAAGAAGCATGACTTTTATTTGTAATCATATATTTGGAAAAAAAATCGAAATTATTCAGGCAGAATAGTGTGAAATATTAAAATCTGAATAATACCTATGTTTATTATTGTGATTAGAATATTATAAGTTATATATCTTATTTCGGTTCCTTTTCAAAATATACCTATGCTAAGGATAAAGTCATGCTTCTTGTTCTCACTGCATGCCCCTGCTATATTACCATCAAGCCTTTTTCCCGCAGGAATTCATATTTTTCTACCCTGGCGCTCACTTCTTCATCATGTCCATCACTTTTGCTTCGACCGCATTCATATATCTTCTCATGCATGCTCTTCGGTTATTGAAGCTTTTAACAGATTCGTCCTCCAAAATTTGTGATCATGTCAAGTCTTTCGCAGACGCGCTCTGTTTTTGCTGCCTCAATAATCGCCTCATATATTTTATCATCATCTTTTTGCTCTTGACCGCAAGACCAATCTATCTCATGGATCCCTTTTCAATTTACTACGCTAAAAATGTAAGTAATCTTATAAAAATGATGACATCTCCAGCATGTGAGTTCTTATTGTATTGTATATTAACAATAGATACTGACCACAAAGTATTAAAATTGACAGAGATGAACTAAATAGTTTTTCTTACTAAAGGAGGTTAGGTCATAGCGGAAGAATGTGTCCCCTGATGTATGTTTAAGACACATTAAAACATCAGTTAATGCATTCAATTTTGCATAATTAAATCCTCTCCTTAGCAAAATATATATTTTTTTTACAGTAGAAATTGTTTTTTATTTTTTTGTAATTTCGTTCATAACTGAGTCACTTAAGTAAAAACATATTCTGGTAATAAAGTAGGAGTTATTTTCTAAAACATTATCCTTTTTAAGAGTATTCAGTTTGATCTTTGCATTTGAAAATTAACAAGTCTTTTAAATAAGTTAAACAACCTGTATTCAGTGGAGTTTCAGTTTTATTTATTTAACATTATGCCTAGAGGTTATTCATGATGATCATTAAATCTAGTGAAAAACATAAATTACATATTCCTTGTCATCTCTACGTGAGTTTAATTATAATTGTATACCTTACTATTCGAGTTACGAGGGTAACAGACTATACTATATAGAGATAATTTTTAATTAACATAAATTAGAAAGTGTTTCAAAGACGAAGTTATTTATATAGGAAACATTTGTGGAATTCATACCACAATACAGGAAACCACCAATCTAGGCTACACACACACACACAGTGGCAATGAATGTCACATTAGCAAATTGGGGCACGAGCAAGACACGCGCGGCGGCAGTTCATTGCACCATCAGCATTTCGGATGATTTCTTCACACTCATACAGCCACACTCCAAGACTCCTTAGTTCGTAAATTATATAAAAAGATGCACACGCCCTAGGCGTGCATGTCAGTCTGGCACCCTTCTCCGGCAGCGGCCGGAGGCTATGGCCCTTAGGGTATCTATCATTGTCTTTATAATCATACTCATGCATATTTTGTACTTGTTTTATCGAGATCTAAAATCTATCAAATATTCTACACCTTTAGAGCTTTTCCGTCGCATGACGGATGTCACATGGTGGTGAACCGAAAAAGCAATTGCTCTTAACCATCTCTAAATCCCCAAACATTTATAGAAGTCTTTATAGGGTAAGCGTTTGACCTATATAAGTTGGTTTAAGCGATCACTTTACACAATGCAACATTCACCCTACAAAGACTTCCATATACGTTCGCTTGTATATTTTATACTTCTTATAAAATTAGTAGCTATAACCCATCAAAAATGACGGTTATTTTACATTAGGGTAGAGTACGGATGTATGAAATTTTTTTTGTGATTTAAAGTTTTAATAGTGGGGGATTAGTGCCTTATATTAAAATAAAAATACAATTTATTTTTCAGTTGATTTGGTGAACGTCTTTTGCCTCAAGAACTTTTTTTTTAAATTCTTGTGGTAAGTGCCTTTACACTTACCTCAAGAATTTAAATTTAATGAAAAACGTTAAGTATAGTTATGGCTAAATATTGAGCTTAATGTAATAGTAAATGGATAATAAATGATACATAATATATAATTTAGATGTTTATTATAACTCTATAATCAAAAATATTAATAAATTAAAATAATAATATTCAATAACAATATAAACAATCAATATGCTCGAAAATCTCTTTTTTGCTCAAATTAGGCATTACGTTTCGTGATTCCAGTTTGGCTCTCATTGCACCTAATTGTGACTTTTTTTGTGCATTGAGAAGTGGAAGCTTCTGTTCTTATCTTTATAGCTTGATCAATAGCTTGAGTATGGCACGGAAGCTTTTAAAATAACAGTTCACCCTCACCACCTGATTCAACGATATTCTGAATTTCTTAGTCAGACAAGCGTTTCATAATCGGTGGTTCAGTTAATATTTCCTTATAATTTATTAAATCAATACATGTTGAAGTATTGAAATTTTCAGATGGCATTTCAAACAACCTCAGTGTTGTTTGAGGCATATTGCGTGCCTTTGATATGCGCCGGGCTACCAGTTCTCGAATGTGTCATCAGTTATCATTGCAAGATGAATGCTCTCTGGATGTGCAAAATGGCTATTGCGTTGAGTGACAGGATTGATAACCTTTTTTAGATCTTCTAGTAGATACCTAGAGGCCATAATTATGTTAAAAAGATGCAGCGTGCCATCTTTGCATGATGGTTTATTTTTAATATTTAACCAAAATGGTGCATACACTTTTACGACGAATGTAGCAAAAATTAACAAATTTTTCGATGGTGTCTCTGTTATTACAAATAAACGTAGCATTCAATTAGCATGTGTGACCAAACGAACATATGACATTTTGCCTGGAAGTTTATGTGGCAGATTTTCTGGAAAATCACATAAGAGGACCACTAAAACAATCTTGTGCAAGAACTATTGATCTGTACTTAAATCTTGGGCCATTTCTGGAATCAATCCTTCAATTTGCTGAAAATTTTAACAGACAATTGTTCACAAGTCTCAAGTGCTTTCCCCAATGGCCCAGTGCCTCTTTGCCTCCAAGGTACGCCCATCAATATGGAGAAACAAATGTTTCAAAGGAAGTTCGTTAATGTGGAGTTAGCAAATTATCCAAGCGATTTTTGTTTCCTTTTTTCAAGCAGTCTTATAACACCGCCATACTTTGCTTATGGTATTTATGAAATTATTTGAACTTCTAAGCCTTTCGGACGCTGAAAATATCGAAGAAGTACTTCCAAAACAGGTGATGAAGTATTTAAGGCTGTAGTTGGGCGGTTCTCTTGTTTCTGTTTCCTCTTTAAGGTCTTTTAAAAATTTTTCGTAACGGTTACATCGATTCTGCCTATTATCGTACTCCAAAAGTAAATTAAAAAAGTTTATTCTTGTTTAGGAACCTTTTTATCATTTAAACAGATACATTGAGTGAATTTTTTTACCTTTTCATGCTGCAATATCAAAAAGTAACTTGCTGCTTTGCCGAAAATTTCTAACTTTTCCGGGAAGAGTCTCTTGATAGACTTGAGTAGGTTTTTGCATTTTAAATTATATTTTTTTAACATCTTTACAACCCTTGTTCATGTAACTATCGGAATAGATGCAGTTCGCAATATATTTTCAGTTCTGGATGTCACTATATTTGTTATTTCTGAAAGTATTGGGCTCTTTAGCACTTTCCAATTCCAACTTTAGTTGATGGCTCGTTCATTCATAGTATTTCATGACATCTTCATAAGTAGGTTTTCTCTTTTATCTCACAAACATCACCAAAAAGAGCAAACTAAAATTCACTTCGAATTACCTGCATATTTGTTAAGAAACAAAATTAAGCTTATTTGTTAAATAGGTGAACGAGCGTGTAACGCAAGCGAAAAACAATAGTGCACTGACGACTCATGACGCCGACATGACGAGAGTGTTGCTAACTGTCCCCTTCTGCGCTCCCTCTCTCCCCTTTTTATAAGTTATCAACATAAAATCATGCATTTTTTCATTTTGTTTTGAAAATAAACTATAGTTGCAATAATTAGTGAAATAAATTAGGTCCATTTATTAAAATTTCATACATTTACGTGGCGTCAAAATAGAGTCTAAAAACCAAATTTATTCAATAATTCAATGACGTTGCTGAGGCTATTATTGTAAACCAAATCAAATATTATTTTCCATGATTTAATTTAAGTCTAGAAGGCACCAACTTTTTACTATTAGATCACTATCAAACGAGAAAAAAAATCGCTCCACCCTATTTTACATGTCGGTTCCCAGAGAATACTTATGAACTTATTTTATTTAAAAAAATCGGAAAAAATTTACTAAAATTTTTTTTTTCAAAAAAACATTTTTCTATACAAAAAGTTACGGGGACAGACAGACAACGAAATTATTATAATTGGGATAGTTACGCACATGGATTTAAAGTTGTTTAAAGTTTCGGCTAATTTAATAAGTTTAAATTTTATTTTTGGATGTTACCACTGAACTAGCCCTAGGTCACGTACACTGAACATACTAAGGATAGTTAATTATGTATCTTTATTAGACATCTTGCTAAATGTGTCATCTAAGGTGATATTAAATTTTGCAATTTAACAAATTTATGGCAATAGAATGCGGCTCGCTAAAGCCGGCGCGTCAAGATGAAATACGCCTTCCTCCCAACGGAGCAAACTGTCTTCCGCAGGTTGAAAAGCTACACACGTCTTGAAATTTCTGGAGTCTCGTCTGCAAGCTAAAGATGGAGTAAAAATCTATTGTACTAGCGCCGTCAAAAAAGGAGGCATCAAAACTTCGCTAGAGGAAAAGTTCAAACATTACCTGAAGTAGGTGAGACACTCGGGTGTTAACATTTACTTTTGAAGTTAAAAATTAATTCGGAACTTTACAGTACTTATGAGTTTCCTTGGGTATTTTAAGGAATTAAAAAAAAAGAAAAATCAAGGTATTTTAAGACCCAAAGCGTAAGATTTACTAACGGCATAGTAATTGTAAGTGAAAACATCAAAGAACTAGTATAATAATAAAATAAGGAATTGACATGTGGCTTCGAGCAAAGTTGGTAATAATATGAATATAAAAATAAAATAAATTGAGTCTAGAAAACAATAACAATAATATTTTTAAAGAAAATGGATGTGTTTATCTGGGACACAAGGTAAAAATGGAGAAAGAAAACCAAACAGCAGAATTGCCAAGACGAATAGAAATAGGCTGGGCTGCTTTTGATAAACAAACATATTTTCGCTAACAAAGAGATCTTAACTAGCTTAAAAAGAAAAGCATTTCAATCGGGCATACTGCCAGTGATGACGTATGAAGTGGAGATGATGACTTTTATAAAGAAAAGTGTAGAAAAGCTCCAGTGCACACAACGATCCAAGGAGAGATCCATTCTTGGCGTAAGCCTAAGAGATAAAATTAGAAATTATGAAATTAGGCGCAGAACTAGAGCAGTGGATATCATGGATCATGAAGCAAAATTAAATGGGCAGGGCAAGTTGCAAAGCAAGATGCTACAAGATGGACTCCCAGAGTTCTGAAATGAAGACTCTGGGAAAATAAAAGAGGCGTCGGAAGACCTCATAAGAGATGGGCCGACTATATATCCGCTGTGGAGTGAAGAAATGGCTACAACTAGTAAATAACAAGGAAGGATGTAAGGGTATGGAAGGGGCCTATATAGGGGAAGAAAAATAAGTCATTTACTTTGTTGTTAAAAAAATGATTTTATTAATATAGGTTGTCTCATAGGTAGTAGCAAAAACTTTGAAGATTTTTTCTTTATTTAGGATTGAATATTAAATATTTTTTACATTTTTGGTAAAATGTTAACATTCACATAAATAAACGATATTAACGATTAAGAAAAAGTATTTTTGAACTTTTTTTGCCCACCAACAAATAATTGATATTCAAAAGGATTGGAGAAATATCATATTTCAAATCCAGAAAAATCATTCAATTAACATTAATTAAAAACATAAGGTAAAATAAAAATAAGATAAAAAAATTCGGGGCTTATTTATTAATTCGTAAAGATTGCAAACATTTTTATTATATTGGGTTTATTTGTAGAAAATTTGATATGAGAATTATAAAGCACTTGAATTGTTTTTGAATTGAACAGAATTTTTAAATATCTTTCGGAAATAAACCAACATATTTATATTTACAAGGGCATAGAAATTTTACATACAAATAACAGTTGTCTCCAATATTATTGTTTTATTACTCCAATATTTAATACAGAAAACAGCTACATACATAATATTTGTTCACATTTATGAAAATAAACATATTTTATTCGTGGATTTTAGTTTGCCTGATTTAAAAGATCTTCAAAAACGTGAACATGAAAATATTGGAAATATTTTTCACTAATATTAAAAGGATATTTTCAATGAAAAGCTTCCCGCTTCGGTGGGGAAATCTTAATTTTGCTGGATAAGATTACACCATTAGGCAATCAATCAAAAAGTCATCCTGTAATAACTTTAGAAGGAAGTTAAACTGTCAAAACTTTTAGAGATTTTCCGTCTCAGAGACGATTTTGCACGCGGCTATCCCGCCTGTATTATTTCTACAATTGCATCAGCGCTTTTCAATTTGATATTTTTATAAAAATTTAAAAAATGTTGGGTTATGAAACATATTTTTCAATTTATTTATTATTTTTAAAATAGTATATAATATGTCAATGTTAATATTTGCTCTTATTATATTATTGAAGGATTTGGTGCTTAAGTTTGAAACTTAACCTGTCGATGAGAGTTTCTGTTTTGACTTGAGTAATGAAAAATACGACAATATTATTATACTTATATATGTTAAGGCAACAATGATAATAATTTTTCTACTTTAATGATCAAAAATATATTTATAAACAATATATATATTTAATCAATATACGTCAAAATGTGATTTTACTTTTATTTTCTTATTTCTCTTTTTAAAAGTAATATCATGTATTATTATGATTTTTTGGAATCACTATGTCTTCTTTAATGGCAGTTTTTTTTCTCTTTTATTATGTATATTCTTAATCTGAATCAATTTTTATATAAAATTCTGTCTATATGTTTCCAGTGAAGATTTTAAAAATTATTACCAAAACGTTGTAAAATATTATTTATTTGAAAGTGATCATATTGATATCATTAAACAATGTACTTATCAGAGAACTATATTTTCAGTTTTATTAATTTTTATGTTTCTTCGTTAATAGCCATACTTTGGACAACTAACTCTCGAGCCAGGTCTATTCATCTCATTGGAGATTAGTCTCTCGTCCTCCACCCTTTCAGAATCCTAGTGATCATCAATTTTTCCACGTTATCTCATCCTCATCGAGCGACATGCCTAAAGTATGAAATAATTATTTCTCTGCAAGTTGTGGAGAGACTTTCTTTATTTCGGAGTTCCTAAAAAATGGAGGCATATGGCGCCAACAACATAGCTCAAAAGCATTGAGCATGTTTCTTTATTTCCTATTCAGGGTCTTAAATCTTCACTTTCTAAGTCCATACATGAGCTGTAGAGAATACCAGGGCAATAGCAACAATAAAACATTTGTACACTATTTTGCAACACTCCTTACTGATTATTCCACTCATTCTCCCCAAAAGTGAAATTTATATTTTTTTAAACGGTGTATTCATTTTACATATCTCATTTTAGTCACTTCTTTCATACTCGCACCATCTATGAAAATTGCTGGTGTAACTACTATTATTTTTTCTCAATATTAATGTGTTTATTTTTGCTTAAATTTATTATAGTTTATTCATTACCCAGTTATTCAATTTAAATGATGGTTTAATTAATTCATAAAAATTTCAAAATTTTATCTCGCGATATATACTTATCAATGCATCGTCTTCCGATTATATTATTTTTTAATGTTTTAGTGCTTTGCATTTTTTATTTGGTTTTGAAATAATATGTTTTTTGAGAAATCCGTTCTTTGATTACTTTAGTCAGAAATGCTTCCTTTTTGGTTAGCTTTTCACGCAGTGCTCATTTCTTATCGGCAAGAATTTTCAAATATCTCAAGTAGGGGAAGGTGGAGCGTGTTGTGACTAATTTACAAAAAAGGTGTTGCATAGAAATATTAAATAAAAACAAATATTTGTTTGCCTATGACAAATTTGTATTATTAACCTCATCACCGAAAGGACAAGATGACAAAACTACTCGCATAATAATTGTAATTGTAATAAATTATCAAATATTTATAAACTAGTTATCATTATGTGTAGAGCACTTAACACGTAAATAATATTCTTTACTTGTGCATTTATTGCAGATAGTTTTTTTTCATAGGTGGCACTTCTCATAAGACTTATTGTTTGAGCATTTTGACTTGACCAGACACCTTGTTCGTTTTTCTTTTCTCTCTCGTATGGAATCTCTCGGAATAGTTGTTTTTCTACTAGAAATATAATTTTCTCCCAATTCTTCTCCCAATTGCAATTAAAAGTCTCTGCGTTTAAATTTGCTGTTGTTGATTATTTTATACAACACCCACGCATTTATACCCGCTAAATCTAACAAATTATAAAATGTATCAACAGGCCAACGTCTTGAAGCTGCCTTTAATGTATATTTACGAGTCATTTGATCATACGATATCTACTCCATATTTCAAGCTGTTGTTTTGTAATAATAACGTCTTTAATAAGGTTTTTTCTTTGATTATTGTTATTGTAGTCTATTGTTATATTGGAATGCATAGTGCTGAGCATTAGAATATTTTTATTAGATTTAGAATAAATGGTCAATGATGTATCACCGGTTTTTAGTAAAAATGTACTGTATAATTCTTATTTTGCGGTCTTCACGGATACGGATATTTCTCTGCGAGCTCTATTGATTGTGCCTACGAAACTAGTATTTTTGGACTTCAAATATTCCGCTAACAAAAGTGAAGTGAAAAAGTTGTCACAAGTAACATTTTTGCCCTTATTGATGTACGGCTCCATCAATTTCTTCACAACCCAATCACCTCATTATTTGGTCTATTATCATCTTTTCCAAGGTAAGGAAACGCATTTATTAGATATTTTTCATCTTTGTCTACGTCGAAACAATGACGGGACAAAAAAGGGACAAGTGGCACTTCTAGGTATATCTTATTTCTTTTAATAAACTATTCTTGTTATAAAATTGAAAACATTTTGAATTATATAAATACATAAAATTACTAAAAGTCAAAAAGTTTCACCGGTCTAAATAAAAGAACAAAAAAGTTATAGACGATCAAACTTGCGGATGGGACAAAAATGGGACGGTGGCGCTTCTAGTGTTAAAATATGTTCATGAAAATATGGAAACTGGTGGAACCGAATTATTATTAATATTAAATGCTACCATGATCGTAATAAGCGTACCTCGTTCTGCAGATGTCACTGCTCCAACGTTTTATGGTTCTTTCACTAGTAATATTTTTGTTGGCTTTTGCACTGTTCTCTCTCATCAAGATTCCAAAGGTTATGATATTCAAATTTAAAACTGTATAAAAAAAAACAAAAGTAAATTTTAAAGGTTGTCGTAGAATGGGTTAATATTGTGCTTGATAAAGCTTGGGGCTCAAACTTGTTGCTTCTGATAAACAAATAAAAAAATCTAATTCCTCTTCATGATTCTTTTAACCAATTTTTTGTTATTACTTTGGGTTATTCAGTTCTCGAAAATTTTGATTATATTTTGGCTTTCATATTCATATGCAAGCTTTTTTGCATCAGTTGTGATTAATCCATAATAAACTTTGCTATATTTTGTAATGTAACCTCCAAGTTTCTTTATGGATTCTCTGTCGGGTTTAAATATCTCACCTTATCTATATGTTTATCTATATATGAATCTTTAAAAGACCGCCTCATTTAAAAGAAATGGGTTTGTAGCTACTATTACAGCAGCGGTTCCTTAATAAACACTTTCAGGAGTTTTTTTGGAATAATTTCGTATCGTGTTGAAACCTGGGAGATTACAATGAAATTATGATTAAAAAGATTTGGTAAATTTTATATTACTACATGAAACAATTATTTTATAAAAAAAAAAAAATTAATTCCAAGTTTTGACAGTCATGTAACATCTCGCCCCATACAATCCTTTTACCGTAAAATGTCCATGGAAGTGTATTTGTTTACCTGAAGGTTTTCAGTTATTGCTGTATTGCCAAAAAACATCAGATTTGGAAAATAAAACATACAGAAAATTACCTCGTATTGGAATGATTGCAGAACATTTGGAATGTTCGCAGCTAACACTGGTTTGCACCTAAAAATCACACTGTCACATAACTGGAATGAAATCAACCGCACAGCACCGTTATTTTGGCAGCAACTGACGCTACTAGATTCACACGAAACTAAATCATGCGGGTGATTCTAAGACAAGTACCGCGAATTTTACATACGATGTCACAACTTACCCCTATCACAACACATCCCATCCTCCCCTACTTGTGAAATTTTACTACAGGGATTGTACCTAAGGGTAAAATTGTCAGATTCCTCTAAATTTAATGGCTACCGAGGTAAACTTCTTTATACGCTTGGTTTTATCTTCTCAAGGTAAACATTTTACGTACTTTTAATACTGTGTCACCATAACATACCTTGCTTACGGATGTCACTGAAAACACTGACAAAACTGTAAATTCGACGTATGTTATCAGTACATATTTATAACATACTCGTGCTATACTCTAGGTTTTCTGTTTGATAAAAATAAAATATGAAGGAATTCTTTAAAAATTTTTGTGAAACGTTTTTAGTTTATTTAAAAAATTGAACATAACTTTGAAGTTTTGAAGTGATGAACAAAATTTGTGAAGTTTCCATTTCAGAACAAAGTTTTTTGATATTTTAAAATAAATCAGATGATTCACTTATATATAATATTAGATATTGTAACTTGATGCTAAAAATAATTTACGCACTTTTCGAATCTCTGGTAATACGTCACTTGGAACAATACTATAGAAGGATCGGGAACGGTCTACTGTAATCTAGGGTAATCTGTAACATTCAGAAAGCATCTACAAATGCTTGAAACAGCTTAAAAGCGACGGAAAACTTCTTCTAAACACTAGAATAATCTAGGAAGTTTGATAAAACCATAAAAGCGTTTGGGTATGAATACTGGGATTACGCCGCGGTGCGGAAATTTGTATTGATGGATCATTCAGTGAGAAGTAAGTCACGAGCACAACGCTCAGGTGTGTTCAGTCGTGAAATTGCGAAGCCCCAGATATCGAGCGAAATAAGGAAGCGGGTACTTACCCAAGTTGCGAAATAAATAAATGCGATTAATACGAGAATTAGATGGGACATTCTAGTGAATGTTAAATACAGTGTCTATGTGCGAGTCATAAATAATTAAATAGTGTTACTCAAAGGATACCATTAAGATTTTTTTTAAACGCTTCAACAAGACGCCTAAGTAATTTAATTCGTATAAGGTGAATTATTCTCTAATTAATAGATACCTAATTAATTAAAGTGTTTTCATTTGTTTCACATAAAAATATGAGTATTTATGCATCAAGATTTGGACATAGATATTTCTCTTGTTGGGAAAAATGCATTATTAACAAGCCAAATATGAAGTTGAATGGTTGACGTGGCATAGTATATTTTAAGTATTTAATTAAATTTATTTTAATAACAATAAAATTTTAAAAATTAAATATTCATCGCTTTCTATAATATTTACTTTGAGATAGTTTTGTGTTTAAATCATAATGCGTAGGAAATTCGCTACATCAAGCAGAAAGGATTAAAAAAATGTAGTTTTGGTATGACTGAGAAGAGTAAAGTAGAAAAATAAATTAAACATGTTTCGTTTTTTATTTTTATATTACGCCGATAAAAAGTACTAAAAATACTCCGAAACCTCACCGCAAAATGAGAAAATTACAGAAAAAAGTGAAAAATTCAATTCCATACCGAGGACGTCTTCTCATTTCCGACATCCGATAAAATTGAAAATCTGGAATTTGCGCTGATTCCTGAAAACCCCAATTTACCCGCGCTATCTAAAGGATCCGTGATTTATTAGTATCTGGGTGTACCCGCCAGTGATTGAGGAATCGAACTGTTGAGCTTGCGACCTCTTTGACCGTCATCTATTTTCTTGCCGATTCACTTCTTCAAATTTATTCCCTCCTCCCTGGACTGGGGCAATTGTGATGAATACTAAATATATTCTGCGCACAAGCAAAAAACTGTATGAGAAGTCAAATATTCCATCAAAAATATTCCACGAAGATATAAAACGAGAGGTTTTTGGAAAAAATTCTGAGTAAATCCCATTTACGTCAATTAGTTCCTGCGGTGGCTATTCAAAAGCAGGCTGTTTTTCTGCTAGTTATTAATAATGAATATTCCGCAGTGGTGTTTTTAATGTGACTTCCGTGTAAACGTGTAGCGTGTGCGTGTATTTTGTGATTTAAGCGGGCTTAATTCATCTCCCAGGCAGGCGAGGGGGTGTATTCTCCTCTCTCTCCACTTCTTCCATTAAAAAAAGAAATGTTGTAAATCACAAAAAACAAAAATTACTGGAATATAAAATACGTTATTAGCAAAATACATTATAAGTAACTTGTTAACGGTAAAAAAATATTCCATCAATTATTTCGGATTTTCCTGGACGCTCCCGATCAATTTAGATTTTTCTAAATGACCCCAAATAAATGCGTGATATCAAGAGGGTTACAAAAGGAACTTCGTGCTGTCAAATATAATATTTTGTGTTGTGACAGAACCCGACATCTGTGAGTTCTGATGTACCTACGTAGGTAAGTTAATTATTTTTCTACGAGTTATGTTTTTATTCGATTCTTATCACCATATCATTTTATCTCTTCGATTCTCATCACCGCCAAATACGTGACAATTTAAAAATAAATCAGTGAGCGCGATTTTTTAATTCATTAATTAGAAAACTCCATAATTGTAGTTTTATTCCCGGAAAAAACATCACCATCAACTTTCCACTGTAGTATGTACGTACGTTAACTGTTTAAGTAAACAGAAAATTTAATACTCATTTACCTTTGTAATCTTTCAACTTAATTTGTTAATACGGTTGTACTGCGATACAATTTTAATGTTGCTTATGCTACGATTAAATTTTTTTTTCTTTAATAATAAATAATATTTTCAACATTACTGGAAAATTGAAGGAAAAATTGCAGAAAGCAATCAGCTGGAGCCGCTTAAGCTCGTATTTCAGTTATACTTATTCGCTGCAGTAACAAATAAGTTTAACTTGAACCCATAGAACATATTAGATCAATTAATTATTAGTTTGTTTATTTATTTATCAACGGCCTAGTGGGTTTTTACAGTAGGTACAAGAAATTAACAATGATTTTTATATACCTTTTGCATCGCATAATTAAATTACAATATACCACCTTTTATAATTTCTATTAATTCACTATGCGAAGATTAGTTCTAAGATTACTCCCAGTTTTTAATTCATCGTATTTTCATAGTATGAAAAAATTCGTCTTTATTTATGCCTCATATATTATTTTGGATTTTGAATTAAGAGAGTGTTTTTGAAATTCTATTCGAGCGTTAAACATGATCAGTTTATTATTTGGTTTTTCTTCCTCGCCATAATCTTTTTTCTTTTAAAATTAACTTTTAAGGAACAATTTTCCCCCCCATATGCCGTCTTCTATCGAAAGTTGCTAACCAAATTGAAGAATGCTGATTTATTCTGTGTAAGTCGTAAGTATACAATTTTATGGTCATTTCGGACATAATTCAACACTTTTTGAAATGAGCTATAAGCTATCATATTTTTGATCATTAAAACAGATAGAATACAATTGTATTTATATACTTGCTGTTGATTATACGTTGTATATTATAAAACCTTGTATCGATTGGTGAAGTATTAAACTAACTATTCCATTAAAATATAAAAGACATTACTTGGGTGGAAATATAAATAACATAGGTATTGAACTGGAAAAAGGAGTTGGAGTTACTGGTAGTCATATATTATAATACTTCCTTAATTTATTACATTTATATACTTCGAGGTCACCGGATTTTTTTGCGGTTACCTACGTGTAAATATATATTTCTCCCCGTAGATAAACTCCGAAAGCAAGCGGAGTTGTACAAGTAAAATAACAGTTTAGCCTGACAACCCGCGGCGGGAGATCCGCCCAGTCTGGTGGCAGTGTCAAGCTCAAAACTGTCGTGCTCGTATCCTGTCATGTCATGTTGTCGTATAGATGTCATGTCGTCCAGCTCGTATATATAGCTTCTCTGATGCAATTACATAAGCTGTTAACCAATTAACCTACATGTTTTACCTGACTCAACAAAATAACCAGAACAACACTACACCTATTACCTACCTCAATTTTTTTGTCGACAAGATACTAAATGTAACTCGGAATTGGGTTAAGTATACAAATTTTGAGGTGGAAGTCTAGTTGTAATGGGGATATTTAGAAAAGAGGAACAGAATTGGTGAATATGATTACTGAGAATGTTTCCAAAGTATGTGAGCAGCTTTCCTTCCTTTATAATGGTTATTAGTTCTGCTGACTTATTCGTATTCACCCTGATAATATTATTTACATATGTCAATGCATTTAGCCTTTGAATAGTGGCTTCTTTTATGGTTACAGAACAAGAGTACGTAAAATTTACGGGTATAACGTAAAATTTTATGTAAGTGCTCGGCCTTACGTCTTTATGGAATCAGAGATTCCTCAATTTCGAAAAAGTGCTTCTTGCCATCCCAATTCTTATTTTAATGTCAATGTCTGCGTTCCAGTCCTTTATTATCCAGTAACCAAGCATCTTTTCTAATCTATCCGCGTCAGAGTCATCAATTTACAAGTGAACATTCTCATCCATTTGTTTACCGATTACTATGAAAAGTGTTTTCCTTGTTTAACCTGCCATTATTTATGAGTCCATAAGCGTGTTTATTTTTATGCATTTCTATAATCAATTTTTTTTTCTATTTGATTTCAGAAAATTGGAAATGTCAACATATTGATACTCGTAATTTATAGTTTTTTTGCATTAAATAAAATAAGGTTTCGTCATAACATAGAGGTAAGACCTCTATATTATGACGAAACTTAAAATGTAAAATATTATGGTCTCATTATCAAATCATATTTGGTGATAAATAAACTATGTTTAATTGTAACCATGCTTAATTGTATCAAATTATGTATTATAGGGCGTGCGATAAATCAGTGAGGTCTTTTATTGAAATACATAATTTAATATTTAAAGTTCAATAATATTTGCAATGTGTTACGTAGCAGAATTTCAAATTGCTTCAGTCAATACATTGAAATATTGATCTTTGTTGTTTGTTGCTTTGAGAAATAAACAGTATTAAAATAACCTTAAAGGTTAAAATCATAGTCAAGAAAAATATTACTTTGATATGATTTGTAAATTATTTATAATGTTTATGTACATTTAATATTTGAATTGTTAAATAATTAAGTGAGCTCAAGTTGTTTTTGGTGATCTTCTAAATCAGTTAGAATATGAATCATCTTTGAATGTGTTTTCGGAGAGTAAGCTGTGGATGATGAAGATGTTCAACTCTACCAATGGCTTCTGCCGGTGATCAATATAATATGCTACGATTAATTTCACTATAATGGCGGTGTGTATATGGCGAGCAAGTAAATAAGGCAAAGTAGGTAAATAAAAATATCATTCAAATCAAAAAAATCACAGGGTTTATTCACTGGCATGAAGCATTTGAGATATGGTTCTACAGACGGCTTATAAAAATAAGTTTGATTGGTCGTATTGCACATGACATGGACGAGAAATTAAAAAGTAATCCCTAAAACAATTAAAACCCGGAAATTACAATATTTTGGCCATATCGTGAGACATCCAGAAAACGACCAGATCGTCTGCATCATGCATATCATTATTTAGGGCAAAATTTCGAGCAGAAGATATCCTGAAAGAAGAAGAACATCCTGGCTAGAACACCCGAAGCAATGGTTCGGCATGTCCACCGTCCAGCTCCCTCGAACTGCTGCTAATTATGATTGCCGATATGATCACTAACGTCCGATAACCGGACCGAAAAAAACGAGCGAGCCTTACAGTAGTCACACGTGATGTGTAACATTTGACATCTCACAATTAAAAATATCAATTTCAGCGACAGAAATTAACATTAAAATTTTAAAAAGCCAAATACCTATACATTAGTAAAAAAAGTAAAGAAAATGTATGTGCATTTATTTATTATTGTATTTTGCCGCACTAAGTAGGTACCGTATATCTAGATAAGCATTTTTATTTAGAAATGTGTTTGGTCAATTATATGTTTTTATTTATTTTCATAGATGGCGGTAGTGTCTCGCCATACATATTGTATGAAAACTTTGAATAAATATTTAAAAATAATCCCGTAAATTACATAAAATTTGAGAATGTAAATCATTAACAGCAGTAGTTATTGTTTATATTAATGTAAAAAAAAGTGTTGATTGGATAGTTTCGAAAATATAAGCCAAAATATATCAAAGTTACAAAATCCACACGCTTGACACCAGACGCGAAGCATATATACTTGAATGTTGGAAGTGTGCGTCTTCGCTGTGATGGCACTCGATGGACATTGATTGGTTTAAAAACGATGATTATTTTCCATCGGGTGCGCTCTGCGTGCGCTCATTGGTCAAATGAAATTGCGCGGGTTTCCCCGGCGTCTTATTTCGTGTTACGCATTTTCGCAAATCACTGCCACAGATTGCATTAAAGCGAGAGGAAACAAGAGGAGATAAGACAAGTAAATGATTCGATATTCGAGTTGGGTTCAATGGGTACTTAGCTATATACGCACGTGTCCTAGCTGTACCGCTATCGAGAAAGGAATGGCGCGCGAACGCGGCCGGTCAATACTTGAGCCCGCCTGAGCGCTCTATCCAGGATGTCAATCTGTGTCGCCGACGCCGACGGGATCACCATAAATTGTTTATCGCTCTCGTCGCAGAGTGTAACAACGCACACACTGTTTAGATATGTTCCACCAACTGAATACTTCCAAGAGTTATGACTTTGACTTTGGAGTACTCGTCCATTTGACCGGTCAGAATATACTTTGTACATTTTGTATAATGTAAAATCAATATTTTTCATATTTTCAATATGGTGATTTATTATTTATATACTAGATAATAGGAACATAACACCGTACGCTTTGAATTATGATATGGTAGCGTGTTATCGATTATAACGTTGCCCTCCGAGTTTATGGCCTTTACAAGATATTATTTTAACAAATTCCTATTTTAACAAATTTCTATTTTAACGTTTACAGATTTCATAAATAATTATTTCGCACAATGCCCAAAACAAATCGATTTTTTATATGAAAGGGGATCAGAATTTTTATTTCACAATTGACTTACAAGGTTTATTAACAATATTGACTATTAATCAATATAAAATATAAAATAAAGAAAGATACATAAAATAAAATAGAAAGTGACATTAAAATAATTTATTATTTATAATTATTATTATTAATATTGTACTAATAATTAGTTGTGAAATTTATTCGTTAAATTAACAAACACAATTATCAAAATTAAAATGATAATTGCCTTTTATCCCATGACCTAGAAATAATTTCCTATTTAAGAAAACGTTATCTTAAAATAATGTATGTAAATATTTGTATAATTATAATTTTGGTGTTAACCTATAGGAATTTTAAAATGTAATTATTTAATATATTGAATACAACAATTATCTAAGAGATTGTATGTATGCATGATCTCTTTTTCTTTTTTATTTGAACGGATATAAAGAAAAATAATAAACCTACAATAATAAAGAAAACACTCTTTAAAATAAATGTATCTTTGTTATCTTATATTGGTATAAAATTCTAACACAATTTGTGGTATATATACGCAAAAGCACCACTATCCACATGGATCACATATGGATAGTGTCGCTTATTCATGTGCACGCTGCTTTTTTGGTAATATTTTTGATAGGAATATTTTTTGGGTATTATATATATTTTTTAAATAATCTTTAGTTTGTTAACGATCATTTTATGGTTTAAAAATTAACTAATTTTCACAACATTTCAAAATATTGGTTCATAAAATATGTGGTATTTAACATGGAATAAAGGTCTATCTATTTCAGATAAATAAACCTCCTCAACTGGTTTAAAATACTAGTTAGTTGTGTAAGAATATTATTAATTATTTCAATGAATAATACATTAACAATTTTTAATAGAATCATAATTAATAATAAGAAAACATTTTACGTGGGCGAATAGTGACAGTTTCGAGATATTGTCTTCATTTTGACAGATGTCGTACAGTCGAACGAATATTGGGTAGACGGTTTTCAATTGAATATGGGTATCGTCATTATATTATTGAAATTAATTATGAAGTATCCACTCTCATCTGTCACAACTTCAAACATTTGTCTTGGGTATAACTGTGTATCAATCGAGTGATTTTTTTCAGTTATGAGCGAAATATTTCAAAATATGTTTCATATTTTTTTCATCATTAATTAAGTATATTATTTTTTTCCTATTTTTTACTTGCCTTCTTTTAAATGATTTTTTTATTGTCATAATATAGTTATATTAATATAAAAAAAGAATGTTGATATGTGTCAAAATTTTCCATTAATAAATAAATTAATAAATGAGTCCTATTTTGTATTTGACATTTTTGAGTCAATAAAAATTTCAAGACGGCAGATAAAATATTATTATACTTATTTTTGATCCCATCCTTCCATGATTTTAAATGCATGGTCGTTATGTCTTTTTAGCTATGATAATATATTAATGATTAATGTAAACCCTTGTGTAGTGCCTTTAGAGCTTTTGGTTGGTTACTGGGCATTGCATAGACTTGTGCATTGTAATATTTAAAGCCTAGATGTTATGGCACCATAGACCATAGCTAGTGCGAACGTAATATCCGTGGTAATTTATTACGTGTAAATGGTCTGGGCTGGGATTATTCATCCTCGGGTGCTTTGTTAATTCCAAAATGGTAGATAAAACATTTACTCCAGCTCTAGGGTGACCACGATGTAAGATCATGACGCAAAATCAAAAGTCAACTGATTCGCACCGTCATCCAACAACGGCAAGATTAGCTACTAATACGCTGATACACTCTGTATATTATACAGAATCGTATTGAAAATTGCGAAGTTAGAAACGCGGACTATAGGAGAAAGCAAGTAGGTATTAACGCATGTGCAAATATATATATTGAGTATTTCATAAAATAGAGACTGTTCTAATTTATCGGCTGTGTTTTTATACGTTTTAAATACTTTGAGTTTACTGGATAAAGTCCAGATATTTTTTCTAGGAAAAATTTAACATACTCAAAAAATGTCTTGGATGTAAATATTGGTCTAAAAACAATTTAAAATTAAAATAATTTTCAGGCATATTCTAGTGTAGGTATATGTTAATAATTCGGATGAATGTCATATATACCTACATAAAATAATATAGCTTCTTACTCGAGTCAAAAAGAGATATCTCATTACCAGCGGTGACATCTATTTATTGGTTCATGGGCATGACAACTTTCAACCATAGATAGTGTTAGCGTAAGTTATAACGTAAAACATGTTGCATTAATAATATATGTATACCTTTCAAAAATTGTATAGATGTGGTGGTCATTAATAGATGGAATCGTTGAACGTTACATGATGGAAAGTGTTCGTTTAAGCCAGCCATATCATAGGTTATAAGCTCTATAAACACCTATTGATTTCCAAACCTACTTTCCAATATAAATTGCTTTCTCTCTATGAGACATATAAAATATTTCTTGATTAATAAATTTAAAACTATTTAGACAAAAAATTACTAGTATTATCCATATTATGTACTGGCTAATCTTCCTACTTTTCCAATAGTCCCCAGGCAACCGCGTAAAATTCCTTTCATGACTATTCATTACTCTTATCACTGCAGCTATTCTTATCTTATTTTAATAAATCCTTCCAGGTGAATTCCATTCTGGAATTATTTTTCCCAATGTTTATGACACAACGATACATTAAAAGCATTCCAAAAATATAAGCAACATACACTTCACACCCATAACCAAAGTGAACATGTTTTATCATTTTGTAATTAAATTCACAATGTACTTTTATTTTAATTTTCTTTTTTCCGTGTTTTATTTTCTTTTTATGCATAAGAAAAAAAAACAACAAAAGAGAAAATTATTTATCTTCTGTTTTTACCAGTGCGCCTGGTGCATTCGCGCTCATGTTTTAGTACAACTATAGATCAAGATTTGATAAATTAGTCCAGATTAAGTGATTTAATTTGTGACTTGACTTTTTTTATATATATCCTAGTATAAAATTAATATTTTAGCGGACGACGATTTCTCTATGTTGGCCTGATCTACTGCTCTACAATAGTACTACTGCAGTAAACATAACAGGAGAAAACAAATTTCACAGCAAGATTTGTTCAATAAAGAAAAAATATTTTATTTCTTACTGATATAAAGTTTGTATGAAAAATGTGAAGGCAATCAATGACGAGGGAGGATTTCCTTATCTCAGGGGAAATAAGATAGTGGAAGAATTTGTCTTTGGCCACGAATCAAACAAATTTTAATTAAATTTACATTATAGGGACTGATTTATTTTGTTTTATAGAGTACACAATATCACCAGGTCTGTTTATGACCTTGAATAACTTAAAGATAACTCTAGAGCTAAATCAAATATTTTTTTACGAAAAAATATATTTAAAAAGTAAGTATGGGGTACATTTTAATATTTTAAGACATTTTAAGAAAATAAGAGGAATGATATGCTAAATAAAACACTTTTTTGTTGTGGTTGAAAAACATTGAAATTTAAACATTTTAAATAGAAATACAATAGAAAATTAAATTTAAAGTCATGTTATAATTTAATAAGTTAAACGTGATTTATTCTAAGGTCAACGAAGCCTGTCACGTTATATACGACAATTCTCGGCGTGAGCGAGTGTTGAGAATTTTTTACATTGCTAACATGCATACACTTTTGAACGATTGTTAAAAATTAGTTTTTTATTTAAAGGGAAAATTAAATTGTATTGAAATAATCAAAAATGTCACAAACTTTTTGCGATGTACGTTTAACGTGTCAATAAAAATGAATAAAAAATATTGATAGAAAATTGTATATAAAGTCTGATTCATTTGAATATTTCTAAGAAATAAGAGTTATAAATATTTTTTTTTGTTTATTTTTTGGAAAACAACTATTATTTTTCAAAAAAGTGTATGTATATATATCAGTATTAAATAATAATTAAGCTCATTTTGGTTTTTTTTTCGAAAGAATTTTTTACTTGTCTATATTTCAATACAATTCTTTTCTTTCACTGCTTATCAAAAAAGATTTTTATAAATTTGTTTTTTGATGGTTACTTATTTTGGATAAAAAGGGAGATCGAAATGTTGAATATATTTTATTTATTTTGGACGTCTCCGACGAAATAATATTTCTCTTATAGCGTTTCTTGAACTTATGGCCACTTAGATACATTTATGAATATAATACGCCCATCAAAAAACAGGTTATTTTTCTGTAATCCTCAATGTGACAAAATTGGAAAGAACATCTTTTTCTATTTTTCTATTTATATTTCCATATTTCTAGATATAAAATCTTCGCTTGAAGATATTATCGTACAAAGTTACTTGCGCCCTCTTTGAATAACAGGACTATCCTCGTGTATTTGATTTGAAAGGTCTGTCTCAGAGGTTTGTGAAGTTTTATTTTTTATTTATTATGTTGACAAAATCTACAGAAGCAGAAACATAAAGTTTTTGAGGCAGCTTACAAAAGCTCAATTTATGCATAATTCATAATTTGAACTCATTAAATATTAAATAATTAATATTAATAATTAAGTGCGAGTCATATCTTGAGACATTGGAATATTCATTTATTTAATAATCTTAATTATTTGGTTCCATACATATGTTGTGTGGGCTAATAATTGATTTCAGTTTAACATTGTGCATTAGGTGTATATTGTCACCTATGTTATTCAATTTATACTCCGATCTAGTATTCAAGGAGGCTTTGCATGACATAGAACTGGCGGTCAAGGTTAACGGTGTATACGTCAATAATATCAGGTATGCGGATGATACAGTCATTCTGGCAGATAGTATGGAAGACTTACAAACACTCGTAAACAGAATTAATGATGCTGGTGTGAGACTGGGTCTTAACATGAACGTGAGTAAAACAAAGTTCATGGTGTTTAGTAGGCAAGATCACACGGGAGCACGCCTCACATTGAATGGGGCTGGAATAGAGAGAGTGACAAAGTTTAAATACCTTGGAAGTATCCTAGCGGAAGACCTCGACCCAGAAACCGAAGTCAAATGCAGAATTGAAGCATCGCGAGCTGCTTTTAACAAAATGAGACAGATATTCTGCGATGACAATCTTAACCTGAAACTTCGACAGCGACTGGTCAAATGTTATATATGGTCAGTCCTGCTGTACGGAGTGGAATCGTGGACCCTCAAAGTGAGTAGCATGAACCGGCTGGAGGCGTTCGAAATGTGGATACATCGGAGAATGCTCCGGATACCCTGGACGGATATGGTCAGCAACACAAGAGTTCTTCAAAGAGCTAGAGTGAATAGAGAGTTGCTGACAAATATCAAAATCCGAAAGGTATCGTATTTGGGTCATGTGCTCAGAGGAGAAAAATATGAATTGCTCCACCTGATTCTTATGGGCAAGATAGAGGGTCGTAGAGGTGTTGGAAGGAGACAAATTTCCTGGCTCCGCAATATACGCGACTGGACGGGCATAAGAAGTGTTGGAGAGCTGTTTCGTGCTGCCCAGGACAGGGACGATTTCTCTCGGGTGATAGTCAACGTTGGGGGGACCTGACATGACACCAAAAGAAGAAGATTATGCATTCCATAATCTAGGCATTTAAAAGTTTTTATAAAAAAATGTTGCACTCCTGTTTAAACTTCTTTATAGTCACTGTGTTTTGAATTGTTTTTAGCAGGCTATCGAAGATTTTAATAAGACTTTTGTACATAAGACAATTTTGTGAAGTATTTTTATTTTTCTTCTGAAGTCTTGTGCTATCGCCTCCTCTTGTATTGTATGAATGAAAATCCTTATTTAGTTCCATCATCATCAAAGTATTTGGGTAATAGTCTGTGTCTGATTTTAAATATTTGTATTTATAAATAATTTACCGGAACAATAATCAATATGCGGGAGACTCATAGTTTTGTATATATGTAAACTTGTATTGTATTTTCAAGTAGAGACACACTTTTTTAATAAGCATCACAACATAAAATATGCAGTATTTTTTGTAAATATATATTTTTAATCTATAATTACACATTGGTATTTTAAACTGTCTACGTTTTCTTATATCTCATTTTATAGTTTCACTTTATATTTGGTTGTCCTCGTTTTGCTTGCAATTATCATACATTTTGTTTTTGAAACATTTAATTTAAGTTTATTGAATTGAAGTCATTTTGATATTCCATCTAGTTCTTTATTTATGTTGTAGATCGCTGTTTTCAGGTCACTATCCTCTATGTATATTAAATCGTCATCTGTAAATATTTTTTTCTTACATTTAGTTATTACTGATAATATAATGTGTATGATAAATAATAATGGTCCCATGACAGACCCCTGTGGTGCACCAAACTCATTTTCTTTTCGATCTAATGTATGATCATTTACTTTAATTATACAGATTTTGTTAATAACCTTTCAATATTTGAAAAATTTATCATAAATTATTCATTTACACAACATTTCATATGCACGAGTAAGTCTCAAGTATTTGGCATCAATTTTTCATTTCACGATCACACAGAGATGGTCATCAGTAATGCATTAAGAATGCTAGAATTTGTTCATCTTTGGAATCACCGAACTGTCAAAACAAACTGTTTTTCATATAGCGGTTACGTTGCTCTTTATACATGGAATGTCGTGTCGAATGTCGCGAAAGTTTGGGTATGATTGACTGACTTCTAAACCTCTAGTCTAGTAACTTTTGATGATTCTATAAAACGTCCAAAGTATTGAAAAATCCTATATTATGTGTAGTTCTTTCTGTTTCTATCAATATCGTGGCAATATTATTTGATATTGTTACGGGATTGCGGCGGTGGGAGACAAATTAAACACTTCAAATTCATTACATTTTTTAATTAATCAATTAAAATTACCAGACATGAACTGAGTTACTGTTATAGTCCGCACAATTTCACGATTTCTGGAGTATTAGGCCGTGTTTTACGATCTTTCTTGCCAAAGTTTCTGATCTCATTGCAGGGTTAAATCAGGCTTAATGATGGAATCTGCATTGGTACCCGAAATGGTATCAATCACTATATAATACCACAGAAAACACAAAATTAACTAATCACTATTCTGTGGAATAATTCATACTCGTCTTTCCAGAATATTCGTTCGTCTGTTGAATATAATTCACTATCGAATGCTCAGTAGGTACTCTCTTAATTTACTCTCACTAGTCGCACTGAAACGCCGCTTCCCTTCTTATCGCTGTTTTATATGGTCTCATCTAGCTTGTCAAACCAACTGCTGTTGCCGCGCTTCCTGTGGGTAATATTTCTAGATACTTCTGGCGTATTTCCGTGCATATGGGTTCACAGTCTGCCTGAGAACCTTCGAATATGTGTCATTCTCCTCGATTTTTAGAATTTGCCGACAGTATAAATTAATAAAATAAATTAATTAGTCATGGATACGTTAAAATGTTAATGGAAAAATGAAAACACACAGATTAGTTAGGAAAAATAAAGTAGGTAGGTATATGTATTGTCAAATATATTTTTTGCATACATCATTTATTTCATTCGTTCATGAAAACAAGGAAAAATTTTTTTATTCCTACCTGTCTAATGAATCGGAGAACGTGTCTAACTCATCTTTCACGGTATAAGCATTATAATTAAGGAGATGAGATCTGCCAGGTACAGATACAAGGTTGCTTAGAGATCCAATATAGGAGTTAAGCTATATTTGATGATAATAATATATCTGTTTCTTCGACATTAGTATTTTTGCCGCACGTTGTAAAGATATAGATTGTTTACCCTTTTCTCGTAATACCCTAAACCATCAAATACGCTTTAATAATATATTTATTTATGACACTGCAGTAATCCGTAATGGATTGTTAATTTTTTTGTATATTTTAGCTTATTTATTCAAAGAATGATTGTATAAAGAAATTATTTACATTAATATGTAAGAATGAATATTTTGAGAATGTACAAATTTTTCAAGAACACAATAACTAGATTTTATCCCCAATTTTTGAGGATGTAACCTATATTACAGATGTCTCATAGAGACGAAGCTATACTTTTATACGGGAAAGTAGATATGGAAGTCTTTTTAGGTATTTCATAGGGCTTACGACCTATCGTACGTCTGGATTAAGTGATCACTTTACACAATGTAAAGTTCACCATTTCCAACCATGATAGACTACGACATCTATCAAATTTTTGGAAGTTGTATATATGTTAAGTTCTTTCGTATGTGAGTTGTATTTTTACTACTGCCGCGTATATTTGTAATAGAGCGCAACTTATATACTAACACATACTTTATTACCTCATACCATCACACCTAGGCAGAGAGGATAGAGCGCCATACTATTCTGTCCTAATAAACAACTCTTGCCTCATTCACATCCATACATTATCGCATACAAGCTCGACGATTGTTGGACTTCTAATAAGACCATCCTCCAGTATCTGATCAGATTAATCTGGTCATGTCACGTCTTCCACGGTCATCCTCTCTTTCTGATGCCGTCAACACTCGCGTCATATATTTTCTTACCATTCTTTCCTCGTTCATATTTACTCAACGTGCTCAAACTATCTGAGCGATCCTTTTTTCATTCTATTGACAATGCAAAGTCTGTACATTATTTTGAAACTAAATATACTTAATAGTATTTATTTTGATATTTTAATAATAGTTTTAAAATTTATAAGCTCATAGTAATTTTTTAAACAATTCAAACACATTTGAAACAAAAAAATTTACGTGTGTTCATGTCTGTATAGTGTGTGGTTAAACATTTTTTCAAAAATCTTTCATTCATAATAAATAATTCATTATTTGGCTAGTAATGTTTAGATATAAGTACAATGTGGGCATCTTTTTGACATCTTCTTTCCTGAAAACTCAGAGAATATATGTTAAGGCAGATTTTCTGGTTGTATCTGATTGATTGATATGTCCATAGTCAGATAAGTAGCAATTAAAAAAATTATATTATTAATAAATAAATTATATAATCTATATATAGATATTATATATATAGACGTCTGCCACAGACAGAATGCCAGAGCTCTCAAGAAAAGAGACATATTAAGACAGTTTTTGGTACCAACTTCAAAATTAAGGATATGTTGAGATCAGCGAAGATCGAGATCGCTTAGAACAGACGGTGTGTATAGACTCGATTGTCAAGACTGCGATAAAGTATTACGTGTGGCAAACGGCGCGTACCATTCCAAAAGGGTCAACGATACAACGGGGCATGCAACTCGGTCATCCAGAAAAATCAGCACTGGCTGAGCATTTCTGGATACCGGCCATCATTTTGCATTCGAACCGAAAATCCTTGAAAGCCTAAGAGTCACCATGCGCGTCTTATCAAGAAGCACTGAAATCTACAAGCATCGATAAACATTAATAGAGATGATGGTCTCAAATTAAAAACATCTTGGTATCCGGCGCTTCAAAGTCATTCTCGTCGCAGACTCCGCAGAGATAGTGATCAGACAACAGATGAATCATACATACAACACAATACAACACATCGCCACGGTATTGCAAGCCGATACTTAACCACAACACCAACATTCAAGATAACACATCAGCCCTGATGATGGACCCTGCAATGGGATCCGAAACGTCGGCCCAAAAGGTCGTAACAATACGGCATAATACCCCAGTAAACACAAACTTGAAGATATCACTATCAAATATAGTTACGACTTATTAAGTTATATATTAGTTACGACTTATTAAGTAGCTGGTTTAGTGAAATTGGTATCACGTTGTCCGCGTAAGACAAAGGTCCGTGGTTCAAATCCAGGTTCCAGCATTTAATTTTTCAGTTTTATTATTTGATATTTGTGTGTTTCTCTTAATTTCATTTATTTATTTCTTAATAAATATATATTACGTCAACCGACGTTTCGCCTGAATCACAACATATTATAACATATGTTTGTTTTTGTGTAGCTTGTTGGTCTTGTGGTTAGGACTCTCGCCCCGTGATCCAAAGGTCGCAGGTTCGAATCTCACTCCAGACAAGCAAGTTAGTCCTATTTTCATAGCACAAGCATAAAGAATGTTCTTAGGTTTTCACGGCTTCTTAGAATCTTCAAGTTTGTGTTTACTGGGGTATTATGCCGTGTTGTTACGACCTTTCGGGCCGACGTTTCGGATCGTATTGCAGGGTCGTATATATATATATTTATATATATTTTATATGTTTTTATTCATTTAAAAAAACAGTATATTTTTACATTCCTTATTCCTTATGTAAATAATGTACCCAAATCAAATTCTGCTAAAATATTAAACATCAATTTTTAACTTTCAATTTAAAAGTATACACTTGTTTACAAATTAGTTTTTACAAATAATTTTCATTCCTTAAAACAATATATTGTTATTTTCCTAATGTGAAAAATATACCCAAACATGCTTAAAGTGTTCTGCTAGTATTAAAAAAACATAAATTTTCAACTTTCAATTTAAAATCGTACACTTGTTTACAAAATCTATTAAGTTAAACGGGAGATATAAAGCTAACGATTACGAGCAAGCATAGCTGTAAAACTTTCTTTAATTAAACTTAAAATTGCACTTATAGACATGGTGGGAATATTGAGCACTTCAAAAGAACGAAAGATATTTTATGCCAATTGCTTTCGATAAAAATAGAGTCCTATTTTCATGATTCTTAGCGCGTTACTACATAATGGTAATGGTTACTTTGATATTCCTAACCTAACTAAAATATTCCACAAGTAATCCTGCCTTCTATACTATGGATCTATGTATATGTCTACCATCGGAAGCACAACACTTTAACATATTACAGAATACTGACATTATACATATTTTTGTACGTCATACAAAAATTGAATAAATACAATTAAAGGTAGGGCAATACAATTTATAATAAGTTTTATTTTTTAAAATTTTTAATGATACACGAACAGAAAACTGGATACCTAAGTAAAAAAGGCGGCCCTCATAGCGCAGTGGGTATGACACTGGCTTCCCACACCAAGGGTTCCGAGTTCGATTCCCGGTGAGGTCACAATTTAATCTATGTGATTTACTCAAGCCTGGGTATTTTGTGACGTATTTCGCTTCTGTAATTGGGCCTCCTGGCCTGTAAAAAAGGGTAAAAAAAAAAATAAAAAAATAAATAAAAAAAAATCAATATAATATTTGTTATTTCAAACTCAGCCTTCGATTCCAATTACAATTATCTTCTCTAGCGATATTTAGTGTATCAATGCAGTGCGGTCATGTACGAATATGTAAAAAAAGAATTGATATTATGTGTTATTTAAGTTATTGTTAGGAAAATGGTTTCTGTGCATCCGTGACTTTATAAATATATTGGGTTGGGTTGAGTTTCTTTTTATTAAATTTATACATATTTTCTATTGTTATACATCGTGCCAAGCCTTGTACAGCTTGTCGGCACGTTTCTTTTCCATTTTCTTGCTTTAGTTAATGTTGGTTGAGGTTATATGGTAACATTGTTTTATAACTTTAATTTGATCAAATCGAATGCCCAAATTCACGCAATGTTCCTTAATATTCCACGATATTAATTTTTTTAATACTTTTTAAAATAAATACCTTTTCCAGACCATTTTGTTGTTAATATTATTTGTTACCTTATATCTTCATATTTTTACATTTTTATGTTGTGCATATCACAACTTTGTTTCACTTGTGATACAGTGCTAAATAAAAGTTATGTACATTGCTAAATAATAAATAAAAGTTATGTACATAAAAATCATGTTATACATTGGCATTGCCATTCTTATCTACTTTCCAGAATATAATTTTTTCTCTGATGGCATCGTCAACACTCATTCCTCTAGCTGGGTACGGACATTTTATTTCGACAATTTTATCCTCTTCTACAAGTTCATATGGACTTGCTCCTAAAAATGGAAAATCTTAGTCAATAAATAATCCACACGTCTTTATGGGAATCTTCCGATACGTTTCTAGTTGATCACGCGCAAGGAGTTCATGACTTTGACCATGTTGAAAGGAATTGACGAGATCTAATTTTTTTTTGGTTACTATATTTTTCACCAAAAGTTTGCATTTAATTAGACCTCGTTTGCACACTTCCCCAAAAAAAGATGATGTAAGCCGTTTTTTGCTCCCGACGCCATTTGATTGATTCAGCATGCAGAATAGTTCGTCTTTTCAGAATAGTACGACGGTCAAAGTAATATTTTTCATATGTTTAGTTTTAGCAAAATCAAAATCGGCCTCACCCAGGTCAGGTTTTTCATAAGACGCCGTAATTTTTACCATTGTGACTAGTAGTAGCCTTCTTGGTTATAAAAGTATTTGATTTATCTATTTTTTTGCGTTTCGCTGATGCCAGTCTTTTGATATATCTTATAGTTTCGAGTCGTTTTATTAATTTGTTTGTACTTTTCGGGAAACTTTTTGCTCAGGTAAGTCTGTGGTTTTTTTGAATTAAAGGAGATTTGTCTGTTAGGGTTCCTTGGTTTTCTTATTTTTTTAATCGTTTTCCACCAATAAACTTTGCTATAACACTATTGAGAATTTCGGCCATTTTTCTGTTCACATTATGCGTCAGACTTGTTACATTATTCACCAATCAAGAAATGAATTTCAATATGCCTGAAAATATAAAATATTAAACCTCTGAACCTTTCATTATATTGTTACTAGATTTTTCTCTATTTATTCTTCATTTTTAATCAGTTTTTTGCGATAGTAGGGTTTGCATAAGCTATGATTACTAAAAACGCTGTATTAAAGTAAATCTTGCTTCAGTCAGGATTTCTTTCAATGTTTCAGTTCTGTAACTTTTTGCTCAAAAATTTTGTTAGCTTAAGTAAAATCCACAATTCTATTTCTATTGATTATGATTTCGCCTTCATCTTCATTGTCTTCTATTATAAATTCAGAAACAGAATCTCTAGTTTGTAACGATTCCTAAACTAAAATAAATGTGAAAGTTAGTAGTTATTCCAAAAATTTTCAAAATTCGGTGTATTAGTGCTTATGATTTGTGATTCAAAATATTAATTCTTTTTCCTTCCCATTTTCACTAAGACAAAAATTTAATTTGTCTTGAACATTTAAAAGAACAACAAACAAAAGTTAGCAATAATATCACAGTATACTCCGGCCTGTCGGCGAGTTATAAGCCTACTCTTGCGT
Organism: Agrypnia vestita; assembly: GCA_016648135.1. NCBI lineage: Eukaryota > Metazoa > Arthropoda > Insecta > Trichoptera > Phryganeidae > Agrypnia > Agrypnia vestita. The sequence continues at coordinate 103,121 of JADDOH010002117.1, read as the reverse complement.
TGACGCTAGGGTTGTCACTTTATTTTTACTACCTTTCTTTTAACTCCTAGCGTCTGAGATTCCGACGCATAAGGTAGACACTAAACCCGAATAAAATTCAATTTCTTTTAATTGTTCAAAAATTGATGTGCCGATTTTAATGTTTATGTGGTCCTTTTCGAACTATTTGCGAAAGACCTGCTCCATCCTCTCTATATTGGCAACAAAGTCATGAGTAAATTTAGATCTGTCGCATAATTTCTGTAATTGGTATACCTGGTTTCTGCACTTAAATTGCAAGAACGCCGATTAACATCAACGTAGACTTTTAAAAACTCACAGTCTTTGTGATAATCAACACACATTTTAGTAAAGCACCACAAACATAAACAAAGGCAATTTTTCAGGAAGCGCATTTTTTTTCTTAAGCGGCGGCTGCGAGCGCGAATGGCACCGAAGGCACGGCCCTTACTGTCGCCGCCTTGTGCCCCCATATTCTATGTCAATGTGTACGTCACAGTGCGTGCGTACACGGCGCCGAGCACGCACGCACACATTCTAATGGGTAGCGGCCAGTTTGTATGAAGACGTATTACTGTTCTTAGGATACTGTGATAATATGTAAAATTCGTTAATCTACAAAAAAAATTACTTACTTCGTTTTCGATGTGTGCAGTGTAACTCACGAATTCGAACGTGGAACGCATCGTCGGAAAACGGGCGTGACCCCGCTCGCTGACGGCTCTCAGCCGACTGAAATTCTTTTTCAATTGTAAGCGTTTATATTTATAATCTGTTTAATAGTAAAAATGTATGGATGATTTTAGTTTCTTTTTGAATAATATATATTTAAATTACCAGGTAATATTTCAAAAATGTGAGCTGGACAAATTATAGGCTATATAAGTGGGATTTTTAGGAAATGATATTTGAGAAAAGAAATTATAGTTAGTTTTCAAAAATCAACGCCTTTTTTAGGTTTTTATCCAGCTTTACAGAATGTTATAAAATAATCTATTAATTATTTTTAATTTTCGCCACGGACTAATTGTAAACACTTATCTTATAAAAACGTACATTATATCAACTACCGTTTCAGTTTATTTTGCTCGTCGCATGTATCTTAATGTATTTTACAATCACAGTCGCCAGTTGGTTTGGTCCCGACGATAGTGCAAACTGAAAAGTTATCGGACATTCAAAATAAAAACTCGGAATCGTTTTGATTTTGTTTTTACTCAGTACAGCATGAAAGTTGTAAAGTACATTCATTTAATACTTTGATATATTGTTAATTGTTACACGGGATTTCAATTTCATGTTTAAATTGTAAATTGCGGCAAAAGTAAACAGACAGATTTTATTTAAGTTATAAAAATTAAGGTTCTATTATGAATATAAAAAAGTTTTTTCTAACTAATTAAAATAATTTTATTTGTTACAACCAATAAATAACCAATATCAAAAGAATGTTAAGCAAACAAAACAATTATAAATATAATGAATATAAATGTGCTTTGTTTCAACCACTAATATATTAAAAATATCAACATATTTCAAGGCCAGTGGTCCCTTCGTCAGGATACAATGTAAACAGACAAATTAAAAATCAATAATCCAAGTAAAGACAATAAAAATATAAAGTAAAAATATTTGGGAAATGAATAATAATTAGTGACATGAAACAAATTTCAAAGATAAATTTGTTAAAAAAGAAAATTAAAAAAACATTGTAAAACTGGTTATTTTTAATTTTCGAAATTTATAATTTATCAACTTGTAATTTTTCGTAATTTTTATAAATAAATATTAATAGAGATGATGATCTCAAATTAAAAACATATTGGTATCTGGCGCTTCAAAGTCATTCTCGTCGTAGACTCCACAGAGATAGTGATCAGGCAACAGATGAATCATACACACAACACAATACAACACATCATGACTTTGGCACGGTATTGCAAACCGATACTTAACCACAACACCTACACTCACAACAACACATCAGCCCTGATGATGGACCCTGCAATAGAATCCGAAACGTCGGCCCGAAAGGTCGTAACAACACGGCATAATACCCCAGTAAACACAAACTTGAAGATTCTGAGAGGCCGTGAAAACCTAAGAACATTCTAAATGCATGGGCTATGAAAATAGGACTAACTTGCTTATCTGGAGTGAGATTCGAACCTGCGACCTTTGGATCACGGGGCGAGAGTCCTAACCACAAGACCAACAAGCTACACAAAGACATATATATGTTATAATATGTTGTGTTGAGGCGAAACGTCGGTTGACGAATGGTCCTTATGAGGACCAGATTTTGACACGGGTTACCCCCATATATATATATATATTTCTGGGGAAATATTCAGCAAAACACTACCGGTATTATCAAATTTGTTTGGGTTGTTTATTTATTATTTTTAACAAAACATACAAAATTCTTTCATCTGTTTTCAACCGACTAAACAATGTAATTTATTCCCTTTAAAGCTTAAAATCGCAAATCTCACTTTATTTCCATTTACCCTAAAATAAATTGTTTATTGTTTTTGTTTTAAAAATCTCACAAACGAACTCAATGTTTTGATGCATATAATTACTCAGACCCCTTAATATTTAACGCATTGTTATTACAACTACTTATTTTTATGTATCCCATGTGGATTTGTGGCGTTTGAAGTTAAGGCGTGAATGGGTCTCTTATGAATAATTAATAGTTTTCACGTTATGTTTGTTAGAAGGAAGTTGTACAATTCAAGGAACCAGTACAAAATTTTGCGTTTTACTAGCGGCGTCTGTGCAAAATTTTAGATACTTTAATTTACAATGAACATTTTTGCGAGGTTGCAAGATCTAGTAGCTGGTTTTCAATTTGGAGGGCACGTCCAGGCACTCGGTGAATTCAATGTTTTATAAAAATACGGAACATAATGTTCTGTATTTTAGTATTTATTTTTTATAATACTGTTTCATGATAATTATTATTCGATAACAGTAAATACGATAGCTTTAATTATTAAACGGACTCAACTATTTAAGCACCACACATTTTCTTTAAATATGTGATAAAGTACCAAATAATATTTTACTCACTCAAACAGTAAAAAAAACAATAATTCCATAAGGTGGTCCATAAGGTACGCCGGATTTATAGTTCCTCGATTTTTTAAATATTCTATTTCACAACCCTAATGTTTGTCATGTCTCATCTGCTGTCATTGATGTTATTAAAAATAAATCGATATACAATATAATAACGTATTGTCATTGTTAAAACACAAATTTTGCAAAAGTTTTGCGGAGAGTATTAGAAAAGTTGGAATTGTTGGTATCTATATTCAATTAATGAGTCCACCAATCGAATATTAATAAAAAATGTTGCTCAACTGCTGGCATATATTTTGATCATTATAAGTATCCGTGAATGGGAATTATAAACCAAAACCAGGTATATTTATCGCTTTCAAAGTAATATCAGTTCCCAGTGAATTTTTGAGATTATAAGAGGTGTGTGAAAAATATTTTAGTGTTGTTTATTCTGGATTTGATTGATTTGATAAATATTAGGTGACACAATTTAAAAATGATAAATAATGCAGGTACATACTGAATACATTTTAGTTATTCACCTGAAAAATCAAAGCAATTGAGAATAAAAATAAATGTGTAAATATATTTAAATACCTACTATCTATTGATTTTGTATTTATTTAATATATATGCATGAATTTACATTATTAATAGCTATTTTGGTACATTTGGTACATTGAAAACTACTTTGTGTACTCCAATACTCGAGTATTTTAGGATAATACTATTTGATTCTCGTAGTTGTATGTAGAGTAGTTGATGATGTCGATTAATTTGAGTGTCTAATGCTGATCCTTGTTCGTTTACTCATAAATTATAAGCTTCTACATAATAACATTGATATAATTTATACAAGTCATTAAATTCAATCGTTTGATTGATTATACCTCTCAGGGCGAAACATGTTATAAATTAATTAAATATCAAAAACAATTGTTTAATTTCTAATTGTAATGCACCTAGTAGTAAATTATCAGCTATATTAAACAAAATAATTGTTGAAAGTAATATTTTTAAACCTTTCTATACCATTAAAGATTCTCTTGAATTGGTTGACCATTTAAAAGTATTGAATATTCCAAATAATTCATTTTTAGTTTCATTTGATGTTGTAAATTTGTTTCCTAGTGTTCCAATCGAAGAAAGTAAAATTATTATTAATGAATTATTAAATTCTTCAAATATTTGTAAAGATTTGTCTAATGATTTGAATAGACTTTTTAACGTTGTTTTAAATCAAAATTACTTTCAATTTGATAATATTATTTTTAAACAAAATGAGGGTTTAGCAATGGGTTCTAGTATAAGTCCTTTAGTGGCTGATATATTTTTAAATAATTTAGAGAAAAGAATTTTTAATAGTTCTGCTTTGTTATTAAAATATGTATTTTTTTGGAAAAGATATGTTGATGACATTTTATGTATATGGACTGGTACTGAAAGACAACTAAAAATTTTTCTTAATTTCTTAAATAAACTTCATAAAAAGATTCAATTTACCATAGAAATACAAAATTCTAGCATAAATTTTTTGGATTTGAATATTTCAATTGTTAATAATAAAATTGATTTTAACATATTTCGTAAAGATACATATACAGATATAGTTATACACAATTCTTCTAACCATCCATATTCTCAAAAATTGACAACTTTTCATTCAATGTTAAATAGATTAATTAATATTCCATTATCTGTTGATAATTTTAATATTGAATTAAAAATTATTAAACAGATCGCGTTTAATAATGGTTATGATAAAAAATTAATTGATATTATGTTAAATAAAAAGTACAAGAAATTTTTTTTTAAATCTTTTGTTTACCCTTCAATTTTTGATTCTGATAAACATTGGAGGAAAATTATATTTATAAATAATGAAATTTCTAATTGAATAGTTAAAAATATTTCAAATGTTATTCAACCAGCTTTTTATACTAATAATAAATTTAAAAAATACATATTAAATAATAAAGATAAGGATAATTTTTAAAAAAAATCGGGTGTTTATAAATTAATTTGTAATGATTGTGATTATTTTTATATAGGAAAAACGTGTAGAAATTTTGAAATTAGAATTAAAGAACACTTAAGGTGTTTAAATAGTAATAATTATTCTGAATTTTCTAACCATCTTTTGGCTACGGGTCATTCTTTTGATATTAATAAGGGTTTACAAATTTTACATACAAATTATACAGAATCACAATTTGATAAATTAGAATTTTGGAAATAAGAAAGAGTGTAAATAGTAAATTGAATATTATAAATAATCAGGTCCTTTTTGCAAATAGTTATCTTTTAAATTTATTTTCATATTAATTAGGTACTTTATATTATTATTTTCCATATATAACTTTTGATCTATACTTCGATTTTTAAATATTATTTTTGTTTTCCTGATGAAGAAGCCATTGGCTTTGAAACATGTTGATTTTTTTTTTTTTCAATAAATAAGTGGTTTAAACAAAGTCAATTTATATTAATTATTTCCTTACATTTTATTAAATTATATTTTTTTGAAAGCAACATTAGTCAACGCATCTAAAAAATACTTTGCTATTGGAAAACTATTTTTTTTTAATGTATTGGCCATTAAAGATTTATTAACCCCGGCATCGGTTATTTTTAGTGTCGGATCTTCTCAAGCCTCTTTTAATAATCTGAACGGACAGCAGAGCCAGGTAGGATTTAGGTCTTTTAACATGGGTTGTGTTAATTTTTCAAACGTGCAGAATGTTTTATCGTGTTCCTTTTAATAAATTACCTAATAAATTACAAGAAACTTTTTAAAATAGGTATATTTCTAACTAATAAATACAGGATGTCCCATAGCTATAATATAAGCAAAAGTTGTTAAATAGAGGGAGTCTTCTTCATGAAATTTTGAATCGAAAATATTCATAAGTCCATTCATTCTAAGAGTCAACTTTTCTAAAATAATGTTTAAAATCACCTAAATATTTTTTTGTTAATTGGTACAAAAGCATTTTTCTTCGTTCGTGAAAGTCTTGCGGCCATTTTTTTTTATATTAACAGGTACAATCATTGCCATTATATCTTTAGGAAATTCACTGCAAGCGCATATTTCGTCGTTTTCATTAAAAAATGTGGGTTTTTATTATTCATTTATATCAGAATATATATATGCTAGAAAAAATTGTTTTTAAAAGATAGCTTAGATAATATCTTTCTTCTTATACGAAAGTAATGAGTTTAACATTATTTACAATAATTAAGAAAATATAAGCGTTAATCCACAGGCTACGGCAAAAATTCGTTTTTATTGACTAAAAAAAATCAATAGATTTTGAATATTTATATGTACGCAGAATATATTTTTTCAGACGACTGTAAAGCTTAAATTATAACGATGCAATTGTACATAAAGAATTAAGAAATGTTCAAAACTAATAATATTATACATTTTTATATATTAAATTCTTTATTAAAATTACATCTTTATATTAATAAAAAGCGTTTTAAAATAATCAAAAACATAAAAATTAGCAGAAATTTCAAAAATTTATAACTTTATTAATTTTAAACTTTCCTTCATTATTTAATTACAATTTTATCATAGTAATACTTACATATTCGTATTATGAGTAGCTTGATGGTCTTGTGGTTAGGATTCTCGCTTCGTGATCCAAAGGTCGCGGGTTCGAACCTCACTCCAGACCAGCAAGTTAGTCCCATTTTCACAGCACAAGCTTTTGGCTTAGTTTGAAAATAGTAAGAATGTTTATGTGATATGTATTCCGAGTTCGCATCTTTATTTATTTTAAAAAAAAATAAGGAAAAAAAAATAATATTCAGAATCCATTAATTTTTTCTAAGACACTATAAACGAATTTTTTGGCCGCAACCTGTCAATTAATGCGTATATTTTTATAATTATTTTAATGAATATCCAGTTGATTACTATTATTTAAAAAAATATCTATGTCATTGTCATAAAAAAACTGTAGTCAAAAATATAAGTTCACATGTAAATGAATGATAAAAACTTGGGATATTTTTATCCAGTCATTTCTAATATCCCAATATGCCTACTTTATATAAAATTATCAGTAAAATTGTGAGACCCAGAACCTCATATTTACCAAAACAATTAATTATTGCATTTTTTTTCTTAATCAATTAGGACACCATGAAAATATTGCAAACACACATATAATATTAAATAAAAAAAAGGTTATTTGAAAAAAACTGGTGAAAAACATGAAATTTTGCATGGCATGTTGGCTCTCAGGTAAAGAAATGAAATGCTAAGTACAAGCCTCAGATAAAGTGAATGTTTTTCGTAAAGTTAAAACTCCTAAACTCATTTCACAAAAAATATCCAGGGATGTAGCCAAGTTCTATATGTAATTAGTGATCTCTATTCATTCGAATACAGTGCCAGATTTCATTCAGGTAGTGCGGAGTTGCATAATACGAAGATAGGAGTGAGTTAATACTTGACCGACTTTTGTAGTAGGTACAGAATTTAAAATGCTCAGGTTCACTTTTTCTTTGTACATTCTTTCATTGCTTAATGCAATTTATTTTTATTTACAACGCTGCCCTTGTGGTCCAATGGGAAAGGAACTAGCATCTCATACCGAGGTTTTCGGGTTCGATTCTCGGTAAGGTTTTAATAAAAATATGTGGTTTACTCAAGCTTGTGTGTTTTTGTAATGTGTTTCGCTTCTATAGTTGGGTCTCGTATTCTGTGGATCCCATCATCGGGACTGATGTTGCTAATGATGAATGAATATTGACAGTTTGGTAAGCGTCGGCCTACAATATATATTGTTAGGTAGTCTTTCTCAAGGAAGAAATTCCTGCTCACCGGGTTGCTCAGCCGGTTCGCATGAACCACAGGCGGTTCTTTTACTTCCATAGTGCATTTTACCATAACTTTCTAGCTTTCAATTTTACTACTCTCTGCAGGTGGGAAAAGGTTAATTACATAAAAGAAGTTTAAATTTACAATTTCATATGTAACAGAAAAATAATGATGTCCAATTTTATAGAACTTGTTTTTTAACCAGTTTCAATGAACTATATATAATTAACTAAACTGAGAGGCAAAATATAATAACTTCATTGAAAAATGTAAGTTAAAAGTTGAACAAATTCAGTTAATAAAATGAATCAAATGGATTAGAAAAATAGATATCTAGTAATCTATATTGGCTATCTTAAATAAAAAGAATTTAATAAATATTAAAATTATTTGTTAGAATTTGTCAATTAAATCTACGAATAAAATTATATTCGAGTCATTGTTCACATTAAGAGACAGGTTATGCCGTGGGTAGAATCGATAATAATATGGTTGGAAAGATTAGTATAATTTGCTCATCTGAAGTGATTCATCTTCCATAATTACAGGAGAAAAATAGATTACAATTTAATGTTAACATATACAAGATGTCATAATCACATACTTCAGATGTGAAAATTACAGCAAAACGTGCAATTCAAAATGACACAGCAAAATATAATTCTTGAGAAAATATAATTGAGAACGCAGACAAGCATTTCATCTAAACTTAAAGTACGACCAACTCGTATCAAACATCGATTAAGATTATTGCTCTGTATATATCCAAATCCGGATGGATGACATCGTCTTGCGGGATCATTCGCGGACATCGAATTGCTTCAGACAAACTGGTGAATAATATAGTTCTGTCATACCGTAGCCTCTGGAATATTGTGCCCAAATTTTTGCCAAATTTGTGCCCAAAATTTAATCCTAATGATGTGGTTGTAGAATTGCACCCTCAGGTAGTGCAAGTCCTCTTGCATGCTGGCTATTGCCAGCCTTTCATGCGCAAGCTTCTGTGGCAGATTGTAGTGAAGGATCCGTTCCACCTTGAAATCCACATAGTCCCTAGTTATACGCCCTCCGCGGGTGGTATAAGATTACATCCCAGTTACATTGTCTTACGATACTTCAAAGAGTGACCAGGTGTTAGCTGTCACCCGAAAATAAAGATTTTATTTTGGGGTGACAGCTAACATTTATCACGCGTGAATAATCAACCACCTACCGGATAGCATTTTGCAGCTGCCTATCCGTTCTCTACACAATAATCTAAATCAGACGGCACGGAAGCAATGTCAGACGCTACCGTTATTTCAAAATTTTATAACCTCGGAGTTTCCGACCGCGCATGCGCGGTACGTCGCGACTACACTCCCATCAGGACCAGGCAGCGTCTACTACGGATTATTTTTCAACCGATATTTCCAGCATCTACCACGGATTAATACCATTTGCTTGGAGTATATTCTGTTTCTATTTACAACGTGACAATAAATATATATATATATAGATATAGATATATTATATATATATAAGAATCAGTATACTTGCTGGAATATTTTCCGTTTCTATTTACAATGTGACGTAATATATACATACATATATATAGATATCTATATATATATATATATCATTACGTCACATTGTAAATAGAAACGGAAAATACTCCAAGCAAGTATGACTGATTCTTTCTAAATATTATTAATTAAAAACATCATCAACTAATTAGCAAACGTAAGCAGTAAATACTTATGAATTTCAACAGTGAACATGTTAATATTTAAATATGGATTTAAAATTTTAAATATGGATATTTGATTACGCAATAAAACTTAATTCAACAAAGTTTAAGCAAAAGGAACAACATTAAAACTTCATTAAATAAAAAAACACTTTTCAAATATGTGATTTCATACATGGTCGTCGTCCTATTGCAACTGGTCTCCATAGATATGTATTTCTTGGTTGAGTTTCAGAAATACAATTTTTCCCGGAGAAAACTAATCAAACCGTCGAAGAGACCATACAAAGGGGCGGATAAGGTAGAACTTCCTGGCGGACCTAGTTTCCGCAGAATACTTTGCAAAACCTGTAGATTTTCTTTGTCAAAATGCAATTCTCTTGTCAACTCTGGGTCTTTCGGTTCACGTCATACTGGAAGAACTAACAAACTTATCGTGTTGATAAGTAACAATGACTGCGATACTTCTCTAACTTCAGAATTTACACTTCCCTCGTGCATAGTTAAATATTTACTCAGATTGGTGAGACAGATTACCGACTCTAATTAGGTACCTTGTAGAACATGGGTGAAAAACAAGATATTTTAGCTGTACGTGAGTTCAAATATACTTTTTACCAGTCTAATTTTTCTCCGGCTAATTTTATCAGGAATTCTAACCAATTTATTCTGCCCAACCCATGTAAAAATTCTATATATGAAAGAAGATAGCTTAAGTTAATTCGCGTGTTAATGAGAGATTATGTTACGTTATATATAGTAGTAAAATATTATATCCAAAATTATATCCAAAACCACGTACATTTTACAAAGTTTGTGTTTTTAACCCAATTAAATTATTGAATAATCTTTGTAACTCTAATGCGAAATATACTTACTCAAGCAAACGTTTTTTTTGTATATTCGAAATTCTTAAATCACTTTTTATTTATTAAATTTTTTTAACTTTTATGTTCAGGGTTATTATTTTATATGTTTATCACTAATATAAGCGTTTATAATTTATTTATTTATCCTATTATATAAACATTATAATCGTCTTTGAGATGGTGCTTTTTATATAATAGGATTATCATATAATATTAAATCAGAGCTGTTTAGTAAGATTGCGATAAGCATTCTCGCCATATACTTTCTTAACGTTTCTTTAGAAGTTTCAATGGCTCTGTGGTCTAATTTAAATTGCCACAAAGCAAAATTGCACAAAAACTGTTTTTGTCTATCTTTCACTCGGAAAAAATATTACCATTTTTATGGTATTGTGAACTAAGATAAAAAAAAGTAAACAATATATAACAACAAATTTTTCAAAAGTAATGTATCAGAAAATAAGTGCAAAGACAGTGTATGGGCAAAGAAAAATTCTTTTTACGGCTCCTTTGTTCTTAAATGTTCTTCTCAAAAACATTAAGAGTGTGAATACATTGCCACCTTAAAAACAATGATCAAGGGAGTTATGCTGAATGACAGAAGCGATATGTCTTTGTTATCTATTTTGTCATAGTCAATGTGGACACCCTACTTTTACCGTTTCTTTCGTACATAAAATTATTCATGAAGACATTATAGTCACCAGCATTTGCGCAAATACCTAAGTGACAAAAACGGCTCATAATATATTGCTCATTAAACTATAATTTTTAGATATATTATTTTAAATTTTAATAAAAATAAAGAAAGAACAAGCATTTAGGCACTCCAAATGGCACTTTTCACCATTTTTTTGATAATACCTGAATACTGACTACCGCTTTTTGATCAATATTTAATACAACAACAATATTTTTATCTTTGCTACGTGCCACTCAATCAGAGAGTAATCAAGTTAGAAATTTAGAAATTTAGAACATTAGAAATTTCTCGGGTGTGTAATTTCTTATTTTGAAGACATCGATTTATCCGCATCTTAGATCTCCTCTACTTATTCTACGAAGTTATGTGAAAGATAAGATATGTGTCAATACTCCATAAATGATTCAAATACTTCAGCTATAAAAACACCTTGATGCATCAAAAATAAATTCAAATTCTTTTCTTTTGCTACTGTAGTATGTAGTATTTCGCAAAAAACTTATTTTTTACTTAATTCATTATAAGCAAACGGCATATTTTATTTTAAAAATAATTGTATGCTACATTGTAGATAATATTATAAGAAGGACGTGCTCAAAATTTGAATAAAGTCAGTCTTTGATTTTTGAGATTAAGTTAGAGGGGAGTTTAAGTTAAGTTTAAGGAAATAGTAAAGAAATAGGTTTAAATATTCACCCACCACGCAAGCCTTAAATGGTTATTACTAAGTCAAATTTTGTAATTTATTTATAAATGATTTATAAATGAGTGATGATGATTTATAAATGTAAATTAGTTATAAATGAGTGATTACTCGAATTATTTTCAGAAGTAGCTGTAAAATAAAGCAAAATAAAACAATGTTTTGAACATGTCAATTTAATTCAATTTGTATAAATTTTTGTATAAAATTATTTTTGTATAAAAATAAAATACATCACAAACACGTTTAATTCGTAATTTGCATATGTATAAATTTATACGTCATGTATAAATTTTTGTATAAAATTATTTTTGTATAAAAATAAAATACATCACAAACACGTTTAATTCGTAAATGTTATAAATGTTCAATTAACATATATAAATAACATATATTGAACTTATATATCCAATGATTCATATAAAAGTTAAAGGAGAATCCTGTTTCGGAAAATCCTCTCAGAGATATAGAACAGATCAATGTCCCAAGTGATATTCTTCAGAACAGCGGTAGCTCTTCCAACAGGCATAACCATCGGCAGGTTGATCCTATATATTGGAATGAGAAACAATCTATGCTCTTTAAGGCAGGAAGATACTAACCAATGCTCTGCATAATTAGGGGTCCGCAGGATTATCGATCATACCGCGCAGTAATCAATAAAAGTGCGTAATCAAATATACATTCCTTCTAGTCTCTAAAATATTGTAGCCAAGCATACCTTGAAGAAACTCAGTTGGGTAGAGCTAAGGATAATGCCCGTACTCTCTCATGTAGATATATCTCAAAAATGTATTTTGGTCAAGGTGGTGTAGTCCCTCAAGGACAATATATCGGCAGTTATTTTTGTAGCAGTTCAGGATAAATGTGATGGAAATTTTTATCAAAAGGGTGGATGCTTGTGAGAAATTTCGAGGCAGCCATCTGAAAGATTTTTTATCACATTCATTCAAAATTTTTGTAGGTAGGTACTTAGTTTTAAAATAAATTGACATGAAAGAAAAACTGCGTAGGTATTTTTGAGAATTTTAATGAACGGTTGTGTATTTATTTATGGTTTTTGTGTTTAATTTGTAGAACTCCATATTTATTTTTAGCGAAATTTAAAATAAATTAAATTTTAACAAATATTATTATTAAGTTCCACATATATAGGACAAACGGGAAGGTCTTTTTTAACTAGATTCGCGGAATACATGCGCTGCTATAAAAATAAAAATTAAGAGTCAAAATTTGCGGCCCATTTATTAAATGAAAACCACGTCCCGCAAGGTGATAACGAACCAAAACCTTTACATATAGAAACAAAAGGTTTTAGGATGAATTTACTTGAGCAACTAGAAATAAATAAATATAAAAAGGATCCAAATATTAAACTTTTAAATAATCAACAAAAAATGATCTTCTCTCCACTTATAAATATTTTTAAAAAACCAATAATCAAGGACATAAATTAAAATAATATTTATTAATAACATTTGCAGAAAACGGGGAATTTTGATAATTAAGCATAACGTTAACCGAGGCACCTTTAATGATAAGTGCCCGGGAAAAAACGTACATTACTACAGGGCTTCACCACAAATATCTAATTACTCTAAAGGGGAAGGGGTAACTTAAAATTGTATAAATAAGTCGTTTGTACGTGGTATATCCACTGTTTGATAATGGCCATACAAGCCAAACAGCTGTAACACATAAAAATACTTAACCCGTCGAACTTAATAATAATATTTATTAAAATTTAATTTATTTTAAATTTCGCTAAAAATAAAAAAATAAAATAATAAATAAAATAAAAAATGAACGGTTGTGTTTGGAATAGGAATTACCCAAGTATATTGAACAATATTATTTAATTTGAAAATATTAACTATAAATCTATAGATTTCCAAACACGACAAGGGTTAACTTTGGATTCAGGGAGCGCCGTAAGAAAGAAAGGAAGCGGAACAGGTAGCAATAATAAATTTTGCACGTGCGAAGGGTTACGTCCGTTTTCTTAGGAAAAATTCTCAATACTAGTCACGCGTGGCAAATCAAAACACTTGGACGATTTCTCATACTTGCTAATATTTTGCGTTTTCCTCTTTTTTATATCGCCTGAGAAAGGTAAAAATATTAATTACTAGAAATATTCCAGAAATTATAAGAGAACAAAATAAATCTTTTTTTTAAATATTCAAAAAATGATTAAGGAAAAAATACAGTTCATTAATCATTATTTAAAGAGATTGTCTCCCTCTGCATATAATATTAATAAATGAATAATTTATTCAAAAATCCTTAAACTAAAATAAACCTTTTTACATTGATCCACAGTACTATAAAAAATAAACAAATCTCTCTTTGTCAAATAAATAAACGTACTACCATCTCGAAAGCTAGTTGCATACTGACCCTCATTTTCCAGTTATTTTTAAAATTCAACAATTATAATAACGTAAATGATTCACACAATAATAAATTCGTTCTGAATAGTTTGATGGATTTCTTGACGAATATTTTCTATCTACATTTAAATTGTTGTTAGCTTACTATAATAATTTTTTCCTTATCTATCTATTATCAAATATTATCATATTATCAAATGATGACATTATGGGACAGGTGAAACCATCATAAATATTTTGCTTGCTGATGAATTTGTTTAATCGCATGACATCGCTAATTTCGGCTATTTCTTGTAAACGACGTCCAACTGGACTTTTTCTTTCCAACATTTTTTCTGCGTGAAAAGTACGCATTTCGCCAGACTTAGAAAAGTTTTGCACTGTTTGTCCCGTTTCACAACTTGTGATTAGATTCAGTATTGTGGACTTTGTAGGCATATGATTCAAACCATAACGATTATATCTAAAGTTTTATTTAATTATGATAAAATGCTTAAATATTAAAAATTTTGTGGCCTTCCATTTATTTCATAATAAATTATTAAAGAGTCAAATTAATGTCATAGCTATAAAAATTACATATAAATTATAAAAAACGACTTATGACTGGTAATAAAAAAACGTAGAATATTAATAACTATGAATAAAAATACTATTTTTTATTTTTTTTAATATTTAAATTTAAAAAAAACAAACACTTAAACAAAAACAGAAACCAGTAGTACAAAAACGGATTTCCGCAAAATTAGCGATGGTCATATACAATTATTGATTATTGATTATTGTACATTAAAATATGACATTGGCAAAAAAAGTTGGATATTAACAATAAAATTAGTAACAATACGTACTTTTAATTTGACAAATCCTAAAATGTTTGTTGTTACTTGATCGTGAGCACATAAGCAGAAGCCAAACGTAGGGATGTTTATTCTTCCTACTCCCTCAAGTGTTTAATACCCTCGGGTCTCACACTACATGGGGTGGAAGGTCGGAAATGGGCCAGGGGTAGGGAGGACGGGGAGGATAAGCCGGGACCTCCCCCTCAAGTGTTCCTGATTGTAGCAAAACCGGCAAGCGACACCTACAATACTGCTTAATCTAATATATTACGTTATATCCTCGTGTCGAGTTCAAAGCTGATGAACTTCATTTTATTTATAAGGTGTAGAAGTGGAATTAACGTTCGAACGGTAAATTAATTTCATCTTAATTAATCCACTTGATTGATTATTTAACTTGTATGCGAATGATCTGATGCTGTGTGTTATATGTAGGTACCGTTTTATGGAAATAAATCATAAACACTGTTCAAAGGAATGATAAGTTAACATGAAGTATTTAAGTTACGATAGTTTGGTAGATTGTGATATAGTACATATTCTTGGGTCAACTCGGTCCTAATTCCCCCTGCACGTATCCCTTATAGGGGACGATTAATGTATGTCGGAGCTCTGGAGGGAGAATATAGTGGCTAAATAACCTGGCTTCATAACCTGACAGGTTTGGTCAGGCTGTGGTAAGCCAGCTTTTCAGAATCATAGCAAATAAAATAATGATAGCCAGCCGAGACGATAGCCATCATCTCTTGAACGGAAGAGGCGTGTGAAGAAAAATAAAATATGCAAAGTCCAACTTATTCCGCTAGCAGCACTTTCGCTTAGTTTAATTTATAATCTTCACTAGTTTAATTTATTATCATTCCCCTTATTCTAGTAGGATTACTAAGTTAAGGCATTTTCACGCGCCCTACCACGGCTACCTATAAAAAAAAGTAATCCCAAAAATATGCAAATTTAAAAGAGAAAAACAAAACAAGAAAATAATTTTTAAAAAGTTTGGAAAATAATGTTGAGATCTTTGTGTTTGTAATCCAGATGCCAATATTTTTGTGTCTACCTTATGATTCATCTCTTTCAACATTATACAAGCTTCGGAGTATTCATGTTGTGACAACCTCTGTTCGTCACACTTCTTCGCGAAACATCTAAAAGTAATGAATTTATCGATCCCCGCACCAAATATCTGCACCATAATTGATTTTAATTCGCGTAGGTACCGCGAATACTCTATGGAAAAAAATAAATGTCTTTGGTCTACTGCGGATGATTTCACGGCGGTCGCGAACGTCGGGGACGGTGTTTCAAAATGGCGATTCGAAATCTGACACTTCCGCACGCAAGATGTGAGCCTTTCTGTGAACCCTCGTGTTAAGAGAGGGTCCTTCCACGCCAGCGTTTCGCGCCATGGCCAGGTGACGCGTCGTGGAGTGAAAAGTGCATCCCTTGCAACGCCTGGGGGGCAGCTGCAGAGATGATGTTCCGGAAGTCATCTGCATCGGCAGGCCAAAGCCTCGGGGCGGGGTTGTTCTCTGGACCCATAAGGGAGCAATCCTGCTTCAGATGCAAGGCCAGTAAAATGAAGACCACGTCATGCCTGGTATTCCAAATTTTTTAATCATCAACATCACGTCACGCCTGGAGCGAGCTGGGAGTTTATCTGGCTCCGAAAATTGAATAGAACGAGTGCATCAGGTCGTGTCGTTTTTAAAAGAACATTGCTAACTACATGAGGAAGCGGTGTTTATGCCAGAAATTGTGACATGTTATCTGAAATCAATGTCACCAAGCGAATGTATTCGCACAGCCTATTGTAGCTTCATTGTTTTTTGAATCTGATTTAGAAATTTTGACCTGATGTTAATTGAATCTACAGAATGTGATTGCCGGCGTTTCCGACACCAGCGCTGCGTCACCGCTAGTAGTATAAAAGTATTTAGTTTCGATTGTCTTTTCCATCCTTGTTTAATGCGGCCGCTAGCGATGATGTCGAGGCGCGGTAAATTAAATTATTCAACTCTATTTATTGTACAAAAAAGATTTCGATGTGCAAAATTCACAAAAATATTTTATGGAAAATTGTCACCTTCTGTGGCACCATTAATTTTTGATTAAATTTATTTGAATAAATTCACATGTTAACTAAATAATGTTTCGTTGTATAACCCTTGTCATTGAACTGTTGCAACTTTAAATATGTTAAAATGAGAGACAGCTGAAGTGCAGCGTACACGACACCAGAAATACCCTGAGTTTGAAATGTAGAGGTACGGTGAGTCCCATTCTTCTCCGACTGAGCAAAAAACTGGTGGTGACGAGGAGTTCTGATGGAAGCATCAGAACCTCACGTCATAATGTATATCATGTCATAATATGCATAATTGGTATCGCATATCTGACTTTATAAAATTCAGATGAACAATTGAGAGATTTTTATTTCATTATAGCTGCATACTAATGAAATTCTCTCGCATACTACTCCGACTTCACCACCACTGTTTTGTAAAAAAAAGTATTTTATATATTTATAATATAATAATCGTCATGCGAGGTACCCACCTCAATGGGTTTATGAGATATTTTGTTGCGTGAAAACAAAGAATATGTAGAGTGGGCAATGAGCTTAATTGAATTTGTAAACGTACTCCATTAAAATTTAATTATAATAATTGTACAATAATTTGTTATAATTATTATGACAAATCAAATTGAAAATTGTATACTTGATATGACATTAAACGAAAATTAATTTCATAACCGCACTCTAACTAGTTAACTTAATGTATATTCCCATATACTCCCAAACTTCTTTTATTTATCCTAATTCTACATCCCACTCCACCTTTTCTACCCCTTCTCAACATATACTGTAACTATGAATTATGTCATTTTGTCACACTTTGCTAATATCATTTATAATAAATCTTAAGTGGAAAGTTTATAATAGTGTAACGACGCTAAAAAAAGAATCACGCGTTTCTGTCAAAGTGACAGTTATTTGAAGTTGGCGTAATACTACCGAAGGATTTGGAATCACCTTCGACATTTGAGAGACATCTCCAAAAGTCTGGTAAACGCGAGGAACTTCTCGAAAACGCGAGAAATTTCTTAAAATTTTGATAACAGCGTTGACCAGTATAAATACGACACGCGGGAGTAACCGGAGAGTTGTTTTCCATGCGCGTTCACAGCGATAATACAAGCGAAGGTAACCGCAGGCGGCGGGTCAGTCCGGCCAAGCGAGCGGCCAAGATAGCGGCGAAAAGCCAGTGGTGCCAAGCGAGCGGAGATTCCACACCGATTCTAGACAGTTCTTACGTGGCTAGATAAACCAAAGCGAATTTAATAAGTGTGGAGATTGATGGAATATTCTAGTGAACAGTGATAATAGTGTTAAGGCGAATGTAAAGTGTCTATTTACTAGCGATAATTTGCTTAATTTAAGAAACAATTTAATTAAAGGAATAGCTTATATTTAATAGCGATAAGTGACCTTTAAGTTATTTCAATTAATTAAGCGGTATTCAATAAATCCTGTATTAAATCCCAGCGTTTTCATTTATTCATCCTGCAGCCACGACACGTCACAATAGACATAATTTCCTATTTTTTTTATCTATATGTATGATTCCTGTTAACTTTTTCTCAAATAAGTAAATAAATATTGTAAATAGTAAAAAAATATTTTATCATTTGTTTTTATCTTATATTTTATCTACTTGTATTTATTAATTACACCTACGTGTTTCGGAAAAACGTTATCATCGTCAGGGTGTTTTATAAATGTCAAAATATCAAAATGAACGATGTCCGTTGTTTTTGTTATTTTTAGTTATTGAAAAATTATTGTTAATAATTATTTCTGATATTGATTACACACAATTATCGGAAATATTTAAAGAATTGGAGTCGTAGTTGAATTTAATTGATTAAAATTTAATTGAATTAAAAAAATTATAAATAGTTTTTGCTTAAAAACGATACATATACCTCATAATCATTTGTTTTACTATATCTGTCTCAGTAGAAAACTCTGGGTTGAGACAGTGAATGGACACCCACCGCATTCCCAGGACCGTTTTATGAGCGAAAGCTCCCATATCGGTCCTACTCATACGTCGCCAGGTTGACAATTTTTTTCACTAATGGCCTTTCCCGTGCGGCATCGTGTAAAGGGCGACGCCGCTAGGTTCGGGCCGCAAAAGTCCATTCACTGTTCCTCCTCCAGAATTCATCACAATTTCTTTATTTATTTAAAAAATATACAGAAAATAATATTATCAAAAATACAAAGTATAAAAATTAAAACAGAATGAAGGCAAGGGTGGATTGAGTGGGAAGGAGAAACAGTGAAGGATGGATAGAAAGGATGGACGAGTTGAGACAGGAAAACATACAGAGAATAGGAACCCACCACATTCTTAGAACTATGAGCAGTAGCTCTCATATCAGCCCTACGCTTTCGCCACCCATGTGTAGCATTATTTTCATGCTAAAGTGGCCGTACTCACCGTCCCGCTGACACTCATGAGAATGCGAGCGAGACGGGAAGGTTTTTCAACAAAACCTCATCTCTTCCTCCAAGGCGCAGGGGCAAATTACAATAATTGGAACACACTTACTATCGATTATAACTTACAATGCAATTACATCACATAGAATTAGTTTAAAAATAATAATCGTCGTCTACAGTTCGCCACAAGAAAAGATATTCATGATTGCCCTACAATAATATAATGTTATCTGGCATGATATTTAAGTTATCGCTTTGTTTGAATGAGTGCCCCAATAAATAAATTGTCGATAAATAAACTTTCTTTTCTAAATTTAGATCGTTGTTTTTACATTTTTAATGCACTGACAAGCATTGTATTGTACAGTTTTTGGCCTAGGAGTTCTTTATCCAAAAGTGGTACGGTATATTATATAGCATCTTTCTTTTGCAAGAATTTGCCCTTTAAACTTGTTTTCACGTTAATTATAAATCTGTTTTTTATTTTTCGAGTACTTTGTATCCTGATGAAGAGACCAATTGCAATGTTACTAATTCGATAAACAGTAGTAGTTTATCCAAATAATTTTCTTGTTATTAATATAAATATTATTACCACAAAGTTATCTTGCAGTTATTGAAAAAAATATATCTCTTTTTACAACACGTCGAAAATCCTTGTTAACAAAATATAATTTTTTGGCTAACCGCCCTCTGTACGTACCTATCCATTTAAATTTCTGCTTTAAAAATATGAAAAAATATTTCCTTTAATATTGTGGGGCAATAATTTTTTACTTTTAAACACAATCAGATAATTCAATAGATGGTGATTTCACCACCCTCGTACGAACATTTAAAGAAAGGACCATTTTCAGCGAGGGAAAATTTTCAAGGGTGAGAGTGACTGTAGATTTATAAGCATCGGATCAACATGAACAGGGACAAAGGATTACGGTTGAAATCTTGAAGCTATCTCCAGCATTGCGATTGCAATCTTCTCTCAACGAAAAGCATTCACGGTGTATTGTGAGAGCTTCAGCGACATTTATTTATTTCTTCAGTTTATGTATTTATACATTTTTTCAGTGTCCACAATATTTGGATTGTGTTTATATACGTTGATTTTAAATACGAATATAAATAGAATGATAATTTTTTAACCTATTTCATTTTTATATTTCTCATTAATTTTATTTTGTGTATAATAATAAAGAGTTAAAAGAAGAAGGTAATGGAAGCTTTGGTTACAGAGTATCAGGCGGGGTTGCGAAATGTGTCTTCATTTTTGTGCAAGTCACGAGAACATTAACTGCAGGGAATTAGGTGAACAGTGCTTTGAATGCAATAATTTCTAATGAAAAATTTTTAACCAAGGTAAAATTAGCGGTACACATTGGAATTCTGGTACCAATACAGATGTATGGAAGTAAAACCTAGAGGCAGAATGGAAATGAAATCAGATTGAATGTGGTAGAAATGAAAAGATGCTTTATATATAAATAAAGAATAAATTATTAAACACCTCGTACCTGAATAGCGACGTACACCCTCATCGAGAGAGCATCGTTATAAGAAGGGATATACCGAGAACTGAGAGAGAACGACTTGGATTCCTTTATACAGCCGCTGAGTTCTATAGAAGACTTCCTAGTGACACGAAGAAGATAAATAATAAAGGTCTTTTCAATAAAAAACTCAATGATTTTTTCAATAAGAACATCATGACATTTCAAGGATTTTATATGTTTGTAATTTAAAATTGTTAGGTGTTTAATTTATTGTTTGATATTTGTTATTTATAGTTTTTCTGTACTATGGTTACGAGGTAAGTAGATATGTATAGTATGTTAACCCATTATACAAGCATACTTTTGCTGTTTGGAGACTTTTTTTGTTCTTGTTTTTTTTTAAAATTATATTTGTATATTTATTTGTATTTAAAATAAAATTGAAATTGAAAAAAAAAGGTTAGGCATTGCGTTAGAATATTATTGCCAGTAAATATTTTCCATTAGCACTACACATCTCCAAACTGATTTAGGAATAGCAGATTTATTATTTATTTAAAAAAAATATGTTAATTTTGTTTATGAGTATACAGTTTGAGTATAGTGTTTTGTAATTCAACTTTGGTGTAAAGTGACATTCTGTGAACATACTACAAATAATACTAGAAAGCCAGAAAGATAAAATTGTCACTTCTGGTATTCTGGCTTAGTTATAATACCATACAATTGACTTACCCCTTAGTAGAGCTACCTATCTTCTTGCCTTATTATTGTAGCAGCTAAGACTTTCAAACATGTTTACGTCTAGAATCAGTATATGTTAATGAAAACCAGAGTAATTTGCTCCAATATAACACATTCAATGTAACTTAACTAAATATCTATTAAAACAAATACTTATCCCCCTATTTAAGTGTTAAATATAATATTTTATACGAACTGTATATTTTACAGAGAAGCAAATCTCAACATTTCACTGAAGTCTTATTCAGCGTCATCAGAAGAGTGTCTTATTACGGCTCATTTCTTCCGATATCGTAAATTATATGCACTTTGTTGTGGAGTGTTCACTTCTTGTACGATAGAGGTCGCCAGTTGTTCTCTGTTCTCACGACTTTGATTCCACCTTTAAGAGACGTCGCAGAAAAGCCCAAAGATGTTAATAGTACATATTGCACTCTGGCGACCTCTATCGTAGAATAAGTTAACACTCCACAACAAAGTTCATATAATTTACGACCTCGAAAAAAATTATTAATTCGGCCTACACCACCTCCGCCTTGATAGGATGCTTTCCTGATGAAGCTGAATAAGACTTCAGCAAAACGTCGAGATTTGCTTCTCTGTAAAATATATGTTTCGTTTAAAATTTCCGTTTTTTTTACAACTTAAATGTCCAAAGACGGTAATAATAACCTTAAATCTTTAATAACTAATCCTCTTCTTAGGACTATCAGATTCGGAGTCACAGTCGAATCGGAGTTGGAGTCGTAATAGTCAGAAATCTCTGACTCATTAAAAATTGTCTAATTCGATTATTTGAGAACGAACGAATGTGTATCATAGATTATGTATTAAAAAGTAACAAATGTGTATGCTCTGGAGTTTGATGTCTGGGGCAAGAGCGAATCGTCAATAACAAGTATATCAGCTTACCGGATACATTAATGCGGGTTGTCATTCTTACGTGCATTATATCGCATCCTCTCACTCTAGTGCTGTGTGAAGAAGATTTACTATAAATTATATTGTCTTTATCTTTCGCTTTCGTTGGACTGTAAGCTAAGGTGGAAACCGGAATCATATTTGATAAAGAACTACAGAGCCTTCTTCTTGTTAAATATTTTTTTTTGCTTCAATGGATATTAAAAAAATTGATAAGAATGAATACTTCCGACGATTTTAAATAAACTGAAGTGTTCTAAGATGTGTGTAATAACTATTATATACAAAATAAAATAAATACATATAATATTTTAAAGAATGATATTATAATACACAAAAATTTCTAAATAAATTATCAATGTTGTAGATAAAATAGAAAAAAGCAAATAAAATATATATAATATAAATGATAAAATCGAGTTTCTGTCGAAGGCTCCTTCTATACCCAACCGATAAAATACCACAATGTCTGGATTTCGCCTGAAGGAGAGAATTGTCGAACATTGAAAATATAAAGATACGCGAGCTTGTTTACTAATAAAATTCTATATTTTTTTTAGATACATGCTAGAATATTATTTATGAAATACGGCAACCTCTGTTTTAACTTATAGTATTAATAATAAAAGACTTTCTGATCGAAGGATCGCGGGTTTAATTCACGAGTACCAGCAGAGCTAATAACAGATTTTTAAAGCATTGCTATTGTTATGTGAGACTCCCTTTCATCTATAT
This sequence comes from Agrypnia vestita, assembly GCA_016648135.1. Lineage (NCBI taxonomy): Eukaryota > Metazoa > Arthropoda > Insecta > Trichoptera > Phryganeidae > Agrypnia > Agrypnia vestita. The sequence goes on along the minus strand of JADDOH010002117.1, from coordinate 79,573 downwards.
AGTATTTTAACACTAAAAATACACCCTACTTTGATAATCCAGTATTACATCCGTTATGCCTTTGTTAATTGAATATGGCATCTTGCATTATGCACGAATGTTATTCACAACGGCCGGAGAATTCAGGCATAGTAATAATAAAATATATTTAAGACATTTAAGAATAAATTAAGTACTATGTTTTAAACCACTTTATCACTATATATTTGTCGACTAGTTTCGGTTGAACTCAACTTTCTTCAGGACAATTAAATATAGTCTATATTTAATTATCCCGAAGAAGGTTGATTCCAACCGAAACTAGTTGACAAATACATAGCGATAAAGTGGTTTAAAACATAGTATTTAATTTATTCTTAAATGTCTTATAATGTCAAGCCACAAAGTGTTTTCTTGCATTGAAAAATTAATAAAATATAATTATTATTACTAGTATTAAGTCAACTGACCATAGTGCAATTTCAATTAAAAATTGAACTATTATATTAATTATTCACTTGCAAATTATCATAGCCTATTTCTATTTCTGGTACATTTCTGCAGCAATTAATTTTATTTTTATTAATTAATAAAAATTGGGAAGTCTTACAGAGACGAAGCTATTTATATGGGGAGCGTGTATGGAAGTTTTTATAGGGTGGCCACAGGGCTTCGACTTAAATATTTTAGTTACTTGTATTGACGATAGTTTCTGAATTCCCTGCAGTTCCTCATTCAGAATTTGAATCTATACTCTATCTCTTACCCTTTCCCTCCCCTTGACCTATTTTCGATGCGAATCTGAACCGTTTGACTGATAAGACTCAAAATTTGCATACTTATGCTTTGGGATCCGGCGGGTAACATAGGCAACATTTTCCCACTATTCTTTTACCCCTTCCCCTCCTCCTGCCATATTTTCGATGCAAATCTGTACCGTTTGAACGATCGGACTCAAAATTTGGAAACTTATTGTTTAGGACTCGGCGGGTAACATAGAAAACATTTTACCCCTATTCTCTTACCCCTTCCCCTCCCCCTGAAATATTTTCGATGCAAATCTGTAGGACCCGGCGATTAACAAAAGTGACATTTCTTCCCTCCCCTTTTTACTTTTACCTGCCCTCTGATATATTTTAAATGAAAATCTGTACCGTTCAACCATTCGTACTCAAAATTTGCAAAATTATTCTTTAGGACTAACGGTTTAACATTGTTGACTTTTTTATATTTTATATTCTTTTACTATTCTTTTACCCATTCCTCTCCCCCTGATATATTTTCGATGCAAATCTATACCGTTCGAATCGAACCTTCGTTTACCCTCATAAATTTATTTTAATCCTTAACCCGTGCAACGCCGGGTATAAACAGCTAGTGGTTTCATAAAATGACTTTCTTGTGTCAGTAAGAAAATCAATATTTTTCAGTATACAATATTATATCCACAATAGAGAAGCTTGTAGGTGTAGTGGTTATGACTCTCACCCAATGATCCAATGGTCAGTGGTTTGAACACCGAGGTCTACCTATTTTCTTGTATCTTGAGATTTTTTTTCGTAGATACCGTTCAATGGTATATTATATTTTACAGAGCATAAAATATTAAGACAAAAGCTTGCAGAGAAAATATGTTTAACGGGAAATTGTTGATAAAATATATGAAAAAACAAAACTATGAAAAAATCAATAAAACGCAATTAGAAAACCTGATGACGGAATGGTAATTTCTGAAACCTGTTGGCGAAAAAAAACTCAAATAAAAGTAGATATATACAAATAAAATAATCAATATTTTTTTAAAATGTCAATCTAAAATGTTGCTCAATCAATAGAAAAAAAAATAGTAAACAGTTATTAAAGATTTAAGTTTTATATTAAGGTCGTTTGACATCATGTCACTACTCAAAATTTTTAATGACAAAATCTTTACTATTTGTATATATATTGAAACAACATATATTTATATATATATATACAAACTGTACGGACTTCATCAGGAGATTGCCCATTCACCCCGCGGAACGGTTAATAAAATCTGCGTTCGCGTAAAAAATAATCAGTACAATATCCTTAAAGATGTACTGATTACTTCTTGCGTGGACGCAGATTACATGGAGTTGCGTTGCCTTCTTCTACGCTTCTTTCTTGTTCCTCGCGAATGTAGATATTTCTATATAGAGCAAACCAATCGCAGTATCTGTTATAATCCCTACGTATAAAATATCCGTGGTTTTAATACCTTAGTAAGTAGTATAGCTATTACAATTTTTAAAAAAAGCAGTGTCGTGTTCTTCACCTCATGTGAATAAAATGAAATATTTGTACAGATTACTAATTGACAAGCAATTATTTTGCTAAACTTTGATTTTAGTGAGGAAGATCAATTCTCAAAATTTTAAACGTGGCTTGATAAATTACATCCATCGCAATTCTTTGTCGAAATTTAGCATAAATTCTCTCTACAAAATTCTTCTTGTAAAATCGTTTATCACTCTTAGCAGTCAGTAGAGAGAGAGGGCAGTCGCCTTTGCTCTCAATTAATCAACTCTCTACCGAAACACGTTTACCTCTTTTGGTCCACCAGAACAATTTATGATACTTTTTATAATGTCACCATTCTCAACTTTTAAACCTTCGAAACCTATGACGATTTTTTTTCTTTACGGTGAACAAATTATCATTTTTAGCATTGTAACTTTACATTTCAAGAAAAATTTACAGAATATAAGCCTCAAACTTTTCCTTATAATACATGGTTTCTATGACGAAATCGGTATCGCCATTTGGAAAGCAAAATTTTAATGTATTTTTATCAGTTGAAATATTTTTTCCATATATCTTTCAAATTGATAAATTAAATTTATTTTTAATATTATGGAACCATGCTCTTAAAAATTGCAACTTCACAATAAAAATGTGTTATCGCTCAAAAATTATTTCAGTAAAAAAGATCCTTTTTTAAGATATACTTTTCGGCCCGTCTCTTTTAAAATTAAATGTAATGCTGAATGAAGATTTGTGAGAAAATAACAATTTAAATGTAGGTTTGTAAATGGTAGCTTATTAAAAAACGATTATAGGGTGACGTTTTAGTAATGAATATATCTGCTTTTAAAATTAGATTTTTCAGATGACAAGCAGATTAACTTCTGTAGCTTACTGTGATTTTTCCCTCTACAAGTTTTTACCCATATTTTTCCTACATATTAAAGCACGTTTACTTAAACGTAGCTATGTATATAATTAAGCATCTCGCTATAAAATATAATGCTTTTTAAAGTTAAATATACATTCTGAGGTTCTGTTTAAATCCACTTTTATTATGTGCTTTGAATATATTATGTTATTGTAAAAATTGATAATATTATCATTATTTTCTTCTCTTCAAAAGACTTTATTAATTTTCTTTGAGAATGGTACAAAATTGAATGATAAAAAAGTCTAGACCTAATTAATAATAAACATAAAGTATGAATTTTCTCATATAATAAGAATATATATACATGACATCAGCATTCTGTGTAAAAATACTGCATAATTTTAATGCTGTCTAAAAATATGAATGAATTATTTCAAATTTTTAAGCTGTTAGTTTGTGGTGGGATTCCATTTTATTATTAAACACTAACTCCTTAATATTTTTTTTGTGGACACAATGTTAAATACACCTGTGCTAAAATTTTATAAGGCTGTGTCTTAAGAGAAAAATATACCAGTGTGAAAATTTTTGTGAAATTGGTACAGATAAAAGAATAATAAATAAATCATCAATAATAAAAGATAAAAGAATAATAGATAAAAGAATAATAAATAAATCATCTAATCAAATGTTCTCCGACAAAAGTCTTCGACACGAGCTTATCAAAATTGTGAAGCTTGTGGGGTGTGCTGCATTGTATCAGAAGGTTGTGAAATTCATTAACGTCGTAGGTCACCAGTTCGTGGGGTACCGTGTCCCGGATCATCACCTTTGTACGATGTAAATCAGTTATTTTAGGGAAAATTACAGTGAGTGCTTTTCCAGCTGATTGGCGCGCCTGGCGTCGTCAACACTATTCCTGGCCGCATACGTAAAGGGTGCAGGAAGCGGTCAAAGTGAAGATCGTGCTGAGAGCAGGAAATGGTGCTGATGATTGATGTAGGGGGTCGCTGTGAGATCGAGGGTGATGGTGGTACCGCTGGAAGCAGATGGTGTGAAGACTGGAGGCGTAGCGAGGAGTGAGATGAGCGGCGTAGCGATTGTGTTTGATGTCGTTGCTACTGCAGGTTAGAGATTGGTTGTATGATGTAGAGAGAGACGGGTTACATATCTAGGTGATGCTACGAGGAGCGGTCGTCGTGACCTCGCGGTTGAGCAACGTGACCTCGCGGTTGAGGTGAGGGAAACGTACTGGTTTGAAACTTTGCTACTACGTCTTTTATATCCAGTTTTTGGTGTATAGACGTGTACAAAAACCTGTGTGAGAAAGAGGCCGTCAGGATATTTATATTGTGCCATCCGCAAAATTCGCGCGTGTAAACTGTCGCGTTAGCATTGTATATTTCTGATAACTGGGTGTACCTTACTTCATCATCATATTTTCAACCTAGCTCCGTCATGTCAACATTCTTCATAGACGTGTTGCTGGTCATTAATATCGACCTATGGTATTTTTCCCGTGCGAACTGTCGTCATCGGCGGTGGTTATGGAACATGGGGAAATGGGTCGTTGACTCCACAAGCTATTAGGTATAATGGTCATGGGCTTACCTGGTAATCTGGTGATTGGTGGTTCGAGCCCCATTCTAGGATTTTAACAATTTAGTCCTATTTTCAATGCAAAATCGTTCAGCTGAGTTTGTATACAATAAAAATATTGATCTTTATTTTTAAAAAAATAAGAATATTTAGTTATGAAAGATATCATCATAACTTAATATTCCACTACCAGATATCATTTTTTTTTTTCTGTCAATAGCTATTGACTGCCACGTATTTCTACACATTTTATTGTATTTGAATATTGTAAATCAATAAAGCGTTACTCCTTCTTTTTAGGGTGCTATCTATTATTGGAGGTCGGTGATCATTATGGTGATTACGATTTTATTTACTGCCGTACGGAACAACTGAATCGAGTCACACTTATACCAGTCTCTCAAGTTACGTAGCCATGAAATGTGGCGTTTTCCTACGCTTCTTTTACTACTTATTTTCCCCTGGATGATGGGCGTTTTTAGACTTTACTTAGTTCCTCTCATAATATGTCTGAGATACTCCAGTTTTTTAAACCTCTGTAAAAATAATTTTAAGATGAGTTAATAGACTAGTACTGTATGCCTTCGCCAAATATTTAATACTACACTGAATATCTGTGCTAATTTCCTAGTTATATGGGAATCCATTTTGCACAACCATTAGGTGCCGAATGATTTTTTAATAAATAATGCACTAGACGAAATGAGTATTTTGTAGTTTTTAGTATTAAAATGTTTAACTCATACGGTAGCTTCTTGGTCTTGTGGTTAGGACTCTCGCTTCATGATACAAAGATCGCAGGTTCAAATCTCACACTAGACCATCAAGGTTTCATTTTTTCTATCCTATTTTCATACCACAATCGTTAAGTTAATTTGGAAATAGTAAGAATATCGATGTGACACGTATTCTGTGTTTGAATCTCTATTAAAAAAAGGTATGAGGTACCTACGTAAAGTAGTACTGAAAATATCAAAAAGGCTAAATTCACTTTTAAAATTCACTTTTAAAATTCACTTTTAACCTCATGATATCTTTAAATGAATATTCTGGCACTTGATGCTTTATTAATTTCCTGTATTTATTTCATCGATCTAGATGATTTTAGGACAGCCTTTTTTCCTCTTGCTTTCTCTTGGGCACCTTCAGATGATTGCATAAATCCAGTGTGTATTCTTGGTACATTTAATAATATGAAACACTGTTGTCTTCTCCATCCTTTCGTCTGATGCCCAAAATATTTTTTTTTCTAGTTCTCTTTAGTTAAGAGTCCATATTTCACTGCACCGGTTGTCTACTTTTCGTTTAAGACACAGTGGAAGATTCCTTTTGAAAATGATTTAATTACTTCTATTGTTTGAATAAGTATTCTTCATAAATAAATATACTTCCTGTGATAGAAATTTATTATCCTACGAAGACATAATTATCAACCCGTTTCAGCTGGGTTCCGTAATAAGAATAATTATCGAAGCAGTAAATCTGCACATCACCTAACTCTTTAAGACATTATCTACAATCCTTCTCTGCCACCGACTCCTAATAGTTCCTTTAGTGTGATGAGAAACAGTTCAACATAATTGATGAATCTTATGCTTAAGGAAATATTTCATTTACGTCACGGAATATTTTTGAAAAATAGATTAAAATTGAGAAATCATATCATATAGAAAGTGCCCGGGAAAAAACGAACATTAATATAGGGCTTTGCCACAAATATATAATTACTCTTAAAGGGAAGGGGTGACTTAAAATTTTATAAATAAGTGGTTTGTACGTGGTATATCCACTGTTTGATAATGGCCTTGCAAGCCGAAATAGCTGTAGCACTTAAAAATAGCTTACCCGCAGAACTTAATAATAATATTTATTAAAATTTAATTTATTTAAAATTTCATTAATAATAATCATTAAAAATTTAATTTATTTTAAATTTCGCTAAAAATAAATAAATAAATAAAAAATACATAAATAAATAAGAAAGGACTGATTAATTATTCCATTTTAATAACTTAAGTTTTCTTTAAATGATAAATTAAAAATATTTTTTAAATGTTTCAGTCCTTGCCGCAATTAAATTTGATTTATGTGACCCTATATATTGAATTATTTTCTACCATATAAATTTTTTTTAAACATTTTTATTGAATGAAATCAATTTCAAAAACATTATGAACGTGAGCCTGTTAAATCTTAAAAAAATTGTAAATGCCTGATATATTTATTCTCCCAAAACATGAAGAAACATTTATGAAGTAAAATCTATAAAAAATAATATTTTAATGGAAAAATAACTGCGGTAAGATTATTTATATTTATGAAAGGAAAAAATTTAAATATACATAAAATGCAATTAATTTATTGAAATATCAATATCTTTCCAGGCCGTTGGTCCCTTCATCAGGCTACAGCGCATACATTAGTTGTTCACGTAAGTTCTTAATTAGTTATTTTCCATTTATTTTTATGTTTAAACTTCAAATTTAATGTATCCCGATGAAGGGCCCTGAAACATGTTGATAATTAGATAAATATTGGTTTCATAGTGAGTGTTTTTTTTTATAAAATGATTTCCTATCACAGTTAATGGTGGAGGTAGCTAAGATGATAGAATACCTGCATGACGTGCGAGAGACGTATCTGACTCTTCAAAGTTTATCATCATAGGGTCCTAATAGTCCTAATAGGATCGAGGGCCCGAAGACTCAACAAGATGCTTCCATATTTCCCTGTCTTGCACTGCTTCCGCATGAGTCAATCAGTCTAGACCCATTCTGTTTTCATATACATTTTTTGTTGCTTTTCTCAGCTTAATCTGGGGCGACCCACCAGCCGGCTTCCTTCCGGGGTTGCCAAGAGGATTTTTATTGGTATTCGTTCCTCTGGCATTATTAGCACATGTCCAAGCAACCTCATTTGTGATTTTTCTATGTGTAGGAGTAGGGGCTCCATGCCGAATGTGTGCCTTATGTTGTAACTTCTCACTCTGTCTATCAGTGTAACTCCCGCTAGAAAACGCATCTCGGCAGGCTGGATCCTTGGTCTCACTCTCTCTTATTTAACTACAAATATTTTGGGAACATGCATAGATCTCGAAAATAAAACACGTGGTTAAAAAGAGAGCGCAAATTCTTTTCAAATTCAAAGAGTATTCTATATACTATATAAACGTATTCTATCTTTAATTCATCAACAAAAATAAATCATCTCAAAAATTCTAATTCTCCAATAGATTGTAAAATTCCAAAAAATAAATATTTTATTTTGGAAAAACACTAAATGATTGACAGACAAATTACACAAAGATTATTTGTTCCCTTAAAAAGTTGTCAAACATTCTCTCAGTTTTTCTATTTACATGCAAAACACAATGTGTATTCTAGAGGGTACGAATGAAGACGAAAATATTATAGATATTAGCGTTTTCCTTATTTTATTCCTTTGCAAGCAAGAAGAAAAAAATCTTATGGTTTATTGAGCTGCCATTGCGCGATAAAACATTATATAATTTAGAGTTTGTTGCTGTGTAACCTCACAAAGTATACATTTTGCAAAAGTTATTTTAGACACAAATAAAAATAATGCGTAAGTAATCTATTATTACAATTGACATATTCAGAAGCAAAACCGCCGATGTATAATTGAAAAAATTGGGATTGACGTATTATTTGTAACTGATTTTATAGCCACATTTAATGATTTTATAATATTTAAACAATTTTTAAGTAGGTACTATTATCAGGCATAAAAAAACATTATTTGCTGAATAACGATTTTCAAGATTTTCGCCTTTTTTCATTCCCTCTATTTTCGTAAAATACAAAGCACAGTTCTTTGTTTATAACCCTCAAATAAGAACTTATTTAATTATTTTTAATAGTAAGATTATACTTTGAAATATTTTTTTTTTCGTTTAATACCAAACATAACGAAACACTATAGAATTTCAGAGGCTAGCTTTCATTTAGTTTTATTGGTGTCACACACATCCACTAAATACCTTTTTCAATCAACGGATCTGACCTTCATCCTTGCTTTAATAAGAGTCGATCGAGAACAAAGTGCTTAATATTGTCAAGCGGCTAGATTTATACACCGCCTGCGCGTCTGTGTGGTGATATAAAAGCGGGAACACAATTAAGGGTCGCGTTGGGTACCCAACTATCGAATCGATTAATTAATTGAAAACCCGGAGTGTAAAGATATTTTTATTTGTTATATAATTTAAAAATGTATATTTATTTACATATGGATTCGACATTTAATTCGTTCGAGTTATTTATTCACTATTCATAAAAAAACTGCGGTTCAATTTTGTATGGCTGGATTCCAGCATTCCAACATTCTGCATTCTACCAAGACTAATACAAGTAAAATAGTGAAAATTTCATCTTGGAAACTCTTTATCATCATTTTATTAAACTTTGCATATTTTGTCACCGTCTCTGAGACGATGTCCTAAGTAACGGATTTTTTTTTTATTCTCCTTTTTATGTGGATTTTTTTTATAATATATTCTATAAGAAAATTGTTCAAATAAAAAATAAACAGATATTCCTTTAAACCAAAAAAATAAGGTTCGTGTAACAAACGTGATAATCGAGCCTTATTTTATACCAGAGAATCATCCCCTTCGGTGCCAGTATAAATGATGTATTAAGTAAAAGTATATCACCTCTATAATTTTAAAAGCTTGCTTTATTTAAATGCCTATGAATAAGATTAATTATTTGTGGAAAACTAACTACTATTAAAATCAGGTTAAATATGAGCACATATAACAGGACAACAACCTTCATGCAGCTTTCCACGAAATTATAAAATTACATGAATAGCTGCACAAAAATAAACAGAAGATCAAGAAATAAATATTTGGAGAGGAATCGACACTAGTTGGGAAATATTTCATCTAGCTGGTAAAAAAAATTCAAATCCATATTAACATTACCTTAACACCGTGTGCAGTGCGCACGTTGCCATTGCCAGTTCCAAAAAATAAACAAATCTTAAAAATAAAATGAATCGAGTTGTACAAATTATTTTAAAATAATTTATATAAATTAACTTTGTAAACACCACTTATTTATTAAAAAAATTCAACATGTTTCGAAGCAAATGGCTTCTTCGTCAGGATAACAAAAATAAAATTTAAAAATCGAAGTATAGATCGAAATATTAAAAAGTTATATATGGAAAATGATAATATAAAGTAAATATTTTAGAATACATTTATATACTACTGAATGTGTAAAAATATTATTTCACTTTAATTTTTCTATTGTTTATTCAATTACTCAATAGACTTGTTTATTTGTTAACTATTTTCTTTATACTTATTGCCTTCACAACGGTAATTAAATTTATCATATTACATTCGTTAAATATAATTTAATCATATTACAATTAAACATATTGCTTGTATGCATATAATGCTTATGTGTAGTGTAGGATTTAGTATCCACTAAAAAATTTAAGAATATATTTTCTTCAGCTCCGAGAAATACGGATGATTGTCTACCATAACTTTTCATCCGTGTATCAAAGATTATTTCCAATTCAGTTTTTTTTATTTCATTATCTACTTTCTTTCTAATTCATATTTCGTCACTTTAAAATAAGTATATTAAACCAACAAATATTTGTCAAAATTTGCAGACAATAACTTATGTTAGTAATAGTAATATTTGTTGGCGTAGTGGCTATGATTCTCGCCTAGTGCTCCGGTGGTCGGCTTGTAGTTATGGTGGGGGATTATTTATAATAGGGAATATATCAAACATACCTGTGGCCATGGCCCGTTCACATATTAACCCGTTTGCTAAAATGGGTAGTGGATAGTTACATTAAGATACAGTAGTATCGAAACCGGTAGACGAAAAACCAAGTTTGAAATTATTTAAAATTAATAATTATGTCGAGCCACAAAGTCAATGCTGAAAACCTAAAAAAAAATAATACAAACCTATTATTAAAAAATTCTTAACTTCTCTAAGGTAATTCTGAATAAATATTCAAATGGAAAGAATATTCAATTATCTTATGAATTGTGGAGTTAAATTAACAGTAAAATGTAAAATTTTCCTCATTTAAAATTTTGTAGCATACCGTTATTGAACAATAAGCCATTAAAATACTCCCACGTTAATTTCGATACAAACTTTACCAATAATTTTGTAGTAAAGAGGTGGATCGATTAGGGTACCACTCTTGCGAGTGTTAAGGTTAAAATCGCTATTAGTTGGTTGAGTATTTTATATTCTGTATTATTATGAAAACAATTACAAAACGTAAGATATAAAAAAATAGATAAGAAGCTGTAATCGATATTATTTCCACCACTAAAATTACATACTTGTTGTTCAGAAAAAAATGAAAAATTTTAGTATAGAAAACGATCAGAGAAAGCTCGCAAATGCGTATGAGATATGGGTACTACCTAACAAAAATGTGAATTTTATGGTTTTGAATCGAAAGTTTGCAGGTTTTTTGTTGGGGCCAAAAATTAAAAGAAAACAAATTGTGACGTAGACGCTAAAGTATATAGTATATATAAGTAGTATATAAGTATATAATAAGTAGAAAATATATTTTGTGAAACGGCATTTCATTTTTTATTGAAATAAGAAGACTTCGGCCCATGTGTAGAGGACGAGGATTAGAAGTTCTTCTCAGATGCAGCGAAAATATTTTCATAGATACGATTTATACTATTTTGTTTTATATCTATTATATCATAATAATTTTTGATAATAATAATTCAACATTTGATTATTTCGTTGATGGTACCTACGTGTTGTATAAAGTAATAAAATATATTTTTCAAAATAAAAATAAAATCTAATACAATCGTTAATTATATGAATGTAACAGAGCCAGACCATATTTCTTTACAGGTAAATTTCCACCTATATTGTGAGTCCAAAATATTCAAGAAATAATGCCCTAATATCAATTGTTATGGAGATAGGTACTTCAAATTTTGCATTTTTTTCAACTTTTCTGACTTGTTTAGGTATCTTATGAAAAAAGATGGACTGTCATTAAACTAACTTATTTTGAATATTAAAAATCAATTCACATACAGATCAAATACAAATTTAAAACTTAAGCAAAAAAATTCTGGTTCATATTTATTCAAGGTCTTAAATTTTTTTGTATTATTATTTCTATTTTTAAAACCTCACACAAATTGTGGTTCGTATTTCTTCAAGGTTTTAAAACAAAAAAAAACTTGTAAATTAATCAGTTACTCTTATAATACTTCAATTATAATCCAACGTTTTGCAAGGGCAGCAAAGTCATAAATATTTTTAAAAAATGCAAATTTGAAGTCGTTTATCTCCGTAACTATTGATATTAGTATTGATATTTGCTTGCACATTTTCGACTCATAATTTATGTAGGAATCAACTGTTTTGTGATACTAGATCTATTATACAAAAAAAATTGAAAATAATGAATGTAATATAATGTATCATCTTTCATAAGACGGAGAGCTTTTCTGGATAAATATATCAAATTTATTTAGGTACATTGTGGAAGATTAATCCCCAATAAATAAAATTATTGCGTTATAAAGAAAAACTTTTCCAGTAAATCTGACTCTAATTACTGTCTCTCACAATATTCCTTTTACAATAGGAGCCTTCCACAAAAATAAAATTCATGTAGGTGGTTTAAAGAGACTCTTATTCCTGTAGGTTGAAAGTGAATCACATTGATAAACCACCCTTGATATTTGAACTCAGCCCATAAGTCTAGATCAAAGAGATATGTACTCTACAAAATAATCCCTGCGCTCCGCCCGCTTAAAATAAAAGTACGATAAAAATAAACTCAAAAATACATATCTACAAATTATTTTGATTTTAAAAATACAAAATGTAATTATAAAATATTGCCCCCCATAAAATAAAATAGCCTAGCCCGTTCTCGATTTTTCGACAGTGTTGTGATAAGTGACATGAGGGCGTAATTCTTTTTAGCATCTCGTCACAGTATTAAACACTTTCATACACGTTTCTCTTGTAAATAACTTCATCTCTGTGAGACTTCTGTAATTTAATTAGGAATGGTGATTATTACAGAGGTATCTAACAATTAATGTAAATAATATCCATTGCTTTTGCTCTTAGTTTTGTGGTGAATTACAATTTTATTATTGGTAAGACAAGTAAAAATTATTGGATGGTTATAAATACTTTTTTGTCTGGGCAGGTTCTTCTCCAACTTATAATTATCTTAATTATCTTTAGGTGTTGAAATTTATGATAAAATTTTTAGCATCGTATTATAGCATCATAATCGAGTTTTATCAGCCTTCTCTAGTATAAATTTTCGTCTTTGTATCGGTAGTAAGTCACCTTTACTCATATATGATGAGTTTAAGTGACGATATTACATAATATAATCATATATTATCATTTCTATTCTTCACACTAACATTTTATCATTTATAATTACTTCAGATTCTGTATTTAATATTATAAATATTTCATTTTCTTTTGTTATTAGTAGTTTTATGATTGTTCGTTTCTCTAATAAATGTATTTTATTTTTATGAATTTGTTGGTTTATTATGATAAAACGTGATTATATTACTATTGTATATTTATAAAAATATTTCATGTTAAGTATGTAAAAAAATATTTTACTACTAATTCAATATCTAACAAATTCATTTATCATCACATAATTATTACTAGCCTGTGGGGATTACAGAATATTAATAAAATAAAGTAACTGAAAAGTTCGTCGGTGTATATTGTTAATTATTTATTCAGTTTAATTAATTTTTGCGGAATAATCATTTTATGATTGAACGATTCTTTATTTCATGTGTAAAATATGCCTTTGTAAATTGTCTGCTGGCGGGTGGAAATTGATTGAACACATTGAATTACGAATTGAAAGCGAGCGTGAAAGGACACGCGGTATCTCACAGGGTGGTGGTACCTACTAGAGAATATATAAACATTCCCCCAATAAAGCGCGCCTGTTTTTAAATAAAAAATTTCCCAGTTTTTAATTAATGCAGGACCATGCAAAGTGACCTTAATGGTTTTAATTCGGTAAAACTTTTTTTATTTCAAAGTAATATTTTTAATTTTTTTTTTTAAGTTTATAAAAAGGAAACTGGCACTAAACTGAGATGAGTGCAGGAAGATTCTTGAGGAGGCCAAGACCCACCAAGGGTTGTAGTGCCAAGAGTTATGATGATGATGATACAAAAAGGAATTTTTATTGACATAATCATAAACGATTGCGTCTCGCAAATGATGACAACTTTCTGTTTCCCAAATTCGTGCTTTTTTCAATTTCTGCAACGTTTTAATATTTTTAAAATTTATTTTTAAATAGAGATGCAAATACGGAATACGTGTCATATCAATATTCTTACTATTTTCAAACAAATCTAAGCCCCTGTACTATGAAAATAGGACTTTCTTGCTGGTCTGGAGTGAGGTTCAAATCCGCGACCTTTGGATCACGACCTTACCAAAAGACCAACAAGCTACTTTTGTAGTAACGAATGAATTTTTCATAATCGATATTATTTACTGTAATGATAGTTCAATATTTAGGAAAAAATTAGTCAGAAATATTGAGAAAAAAAATGCAAACATTGATATGACGTTATAAAAGCAAAGGCAGCAATATCCAAAAAATTAAAAAATGTTTTGAAAGCAGTCACCGAGGATTACTAATTAAAAAAACTGAATTCTACGTTTCATCTGTCTATCCTTTGCAAAATCATGTATCCTTTAATTATGTAGATAATTTCTATAATTTATTTATTATAATACATTTCTATAACAATTCGATTTTGAACTCCAGTACATTCTATTTAAGTAATCATCGACGACTTTTTATTTTTAGTTTTTTGATGGTTTTTATATTTTTGTATGTGACTCCTGAAATCCAACTGTAAAGTATTGTGGACTAACTCTGTTACACCCTGTATATTTATTTCGTTTTCTCTCTAAATAAATAACTTCGTCCTTATGTTATCTTTTTGTAATCAATTTTTTGTGGTTAAATTAAATTATTACCGAAAGTTACGTCACTGTTTTTTTACGGAATTTCATTTATAAATAACCCGCACCATACCCGTGCCACACTTAACATTACGTAAAGTGTGTTAAGTTCAATTTCAGAAAGTAAGAAAGCTGTCTATACAAAACCATTATGAAAATTACATTGCTATCAAGAGTCTCGGTGGTCTAACTAAAGATTCCTGAGCCTAAGCCATTTGGCAATAAATCTACCAAAAATAAGAAGTAATTAATGTAGAGTTTCTGTGAGGCCGATGTTTTTAATGGGTCGGTCCAATAAAACTAGTGATTTATATTTGTTTAATTTCGCTCGGGATTATATTTTGGAATACCGCTTTATCATTTGAACACTAATTTATTACATTTTCTTACAATAGGGAAATAAAAAATCCTGTGTTAGTTACCTTCACCGAACAAAAACGATTTCGTAAGAACGGATTAAATAAGAAAAGTTTTTTTTTTTAGATTTTATGCAGTTACAAAGGTAACTAGTAATAAATATATATATATATATATATAATAAAAGAAAATTAAAGATTGCGTTGTAATAGATTTTTTTATATTCCCTTTTTTAAAAAAAACCTTTATTTATATTCTGTAAGATAATAAATAATTAATCTCGCGTTCGATTAAATACCATTATTGAAATTTGTGCTTTGAAGAATTGACTAAGGTTTTTACCTAAGTCAGCTGCTCTGTACAATAAATTAAAAGAAAAATTGAAACGACATTCCCTTTTTATATATTTCAATTACAGGTTTTTCATAAATGTGCATTTAGCAATGAGTAATTCAATATATTTAGCTAAATTTATGTTTAATTATTTAAATTATAGAAAAAAAATTTAAGCCTTATAGGTACTATTGATAATACAAATCAATAATTGTATTTCGAATTCGAATTCAAATTACCAATTATTTCAAATTTTTACTACTTTAATTGAGGCCGGTTTTGGGTAGTCAATTCAATATTTAATGGGTTTCCATAAAAAAAAAATTCTCGAGGTCTAAAGAACGAGGCGGTGCTTAGTGTTACTTTAACCAATCCATCTGTTGGGAAGATTTTTCATCAAAATAGCCTCGAACAAATAAAACTACATTTTAGAATTCCTGTCACGTGGTATCTACCCCCTTTTTAGGACATCTGTATTTGCTGAGTCTAAGCCAAGTTAATAATAATCTCGGAGTCTAAATAAAAATACACATTATTTTATCATATCTTACAATTGAATGATATTAAATTCACCTTCATTTAATGGTGACGTTACAACTCATAATTGTCCAAATCAGTTTTTCGCTGGAAAGATTTATTTTTTGTTCACTGTCATATTTGGTTTACTAAAATATCTCACAATTTATGAAATTTAATCATTTTACATGAGGTTTGGCGTCCAAGGCCAGGCCAGGGTAAAAAACCGGTTGTCACATCAGTATGTTCATCACTCGGGCAATGCAAACACAATATAATTCCATTTTTAGACTAAGCTTTACTAAAAAAATATTTGTAACGTATTTGAGTGAATGTCTGAATGAATGAGAGAGACAAACGGTATGAGAGAGAGCTAATGCTATAAATTAAGAAACGCATTCTTGCCGCCCTCTCTTACCGTCCGACTAATATCAATAACAGCTTGTTCTATTGTCGCTTGAATTATTTATATCTATACCTATAAAACTCAATGTCTGTCTTTCTGTCTGTCTGTCTGCCTGTCTGTCTGTTCTCTATACAAATCCACACCGTTTGTCCGATTCAATTCAAATTTTGCATACTTATGCTTTGGGACCCGGCGGGTAACATAGGCGATATTTCTCCCCTATTATCGTACCCCTTTCCCTCCTCCTGACATATTTTTGATGCAAATCTGTACCGTTTGAGCTATCGGACTCAAAATTTGGAAACTCATTGTTTAGGACTCGGCGGGTAATATATTCGACATTTCCCCCCTATTCTCTCAATGCTTCCCCTCCGCTGATATATTTTCGACGCAAATCTGTACAGTTTGACCGATCGGACTCAAAATTTGGAAACTTATTCTTAAGGACTCGGCGGGTAATAAATGCGACATTTCACCCCTATTCTTTAAACCCTTCTCCTCCCTCGATATATTTTCGATGCAAATCTGTACCGTTCGAATCGAAACTTTGTTTACCCTCACAAATTTATTTTAAACTTTATCCTTAACCTTAACCCGTGCAAGCCGGGTTTGAACAGCTAGTAACTAATAAACTATCTTGAAGCAGTACAGCGAAATTGACTGGATTCCTGATACCTATAAAGTTTGTCTCCCAACGCTATGGTCGAGAACACCACAATATTAATAATATATCAAGAAAGCTAAGATGTGGATGTGCGAATAATGTCAAGACAGACCCGCAAGAGGCAGGGCAGCTCCCAGCAAACTGGACCACAAAAGCGATGTCAAGGAATGGATGGAGCTCTGTTTTGTTTGCGACTGCGGTCATGGACTTATTGTTCCCGTGAGGCCGCTAAAGAAGAATAATGTAATCAAACACATCTAGTAGCAAGTTTAATTGTTTAGAATTCTAGCTAGAAGAGAGACGTAATCGAGACTGGTACTATACATTTAAATGAGAATTGACGATTTCATCAGATCAAAACTATTTGTTATTTTAGAGAAAATTAATTGAAAAACATAAGAAATTAAAAAAATTTCGCCAAGGCAAATGACTTTCTTCTAAAAATTGTCAAAATTTTCTCAACGGTATTTCCTGATTAATTTGGAATAATTTAATGTTCTTACGTCGAAAACTAAAAACAACAAAACTAAATAAAATTAAAATTAAATTTTCAATTCAACGGAATCTTAAAAAAATAGACTATTGGGTTAAATACTATTATCATGGGTTCTGGTGGGTTTCTAAATCACGAAAGTCACTTAACTGTAATTTGGGCTAATTTCACACTATTCGCTTGAGAATCTTCCATTTGTCTGGAACACTTTATATTTGTTTTTTATAATATTCGCATTTCTGCGATCGTACTTATTCACTATCCAGGGCTGGGTAGGTACCATCATATTCTATTTCGCTAGTCGCTTATAATTTGCACTAGTCACCGCTTTCGCTTGTAGTTATTTATTTTGAATCGTAGAACTGCCAAAATATAATTCCAGACCGATCGAGAACGCTCCGGAGCATCTGGTGGAATGCATTTTTAATTAAAAAATATCTTATCTTCCCGAATGACATGAATCATGAAACCATCATGATGGAGATGCTATAAAAAGTTTAATTTACATCGCCAAAAATGACAACCGATTTCATATTTGAAATGAAAAGCACCCACAAAATATATAAACTGGATGCTGAATGGATGAGTGCTTTTTATTACAACATTTCCAAGGACTCAAGATAGCAGAAACTATATCGTTATCCTGATGAGAAGGTAATGGAAAGGAACTTCTGAGGTTACGTCATTACAACGCTCGATTTAGCAATATTATTTAATATGAAATAGATAGCTTGAGATTCTATCTTCTTTGTCAACGTGCGAACGTGCTTTAAACCACCGATACTCAATTCTAAAATCGTCAAAATATTTAAAATACATAACACAAAATATTGTTATCATAAAATAATTACTAAATACAAAACATACTTTTTTTATAAAATAAATTATACCTCAATTAATGTATATTATAGATGTCTCACATAGACGAAACTGTATATTTTTTTATTAAGGGAAAGTAGGTATATAAGTCTTTATGGGTGTACATAGGACTTACGACCTATCGTACGGTTGGCTTAAGTGATCACTTTACACATATGTAACGTTCGCCATTCCCACCCATGATAGAATACCATGTCTATTAATTTTTGGAAGTTGTATATATTTCAATTATACGCCACTTTTCAAATGTGGGTTGCAAGGATCCTCACCGCGGCCAGCCGCAAAGCTTTTTCCTTCCCCTTGAATGACCATAGATGTTGCTAAATGAGACATCTATATTTGATTTTGGAAGTTGTATATATTTCAATTATACGCCACTTTTCAAATGTGGGTTGCAAGGATCCTCACCGCGGCCAGCCGCAAAGCTTTTTCCTTCCCCTTGAATGACCATAGATGTTGCTAAATGAGACATCTATATTTGATTTTGGAGTTTTTTTAGCTATATAATTTATCTTGTCTAATGGAATTCATCCGAATTTCAATATACATTAATTGATTATTGATGTCCCTGTGACAACAATTCAGTTATGTCTGAAAAATTTGGTCATACTCAAAATATTCTAAATAAAACCTCTTTATTACATATTGTCTTTGTTGACTAAATTAACATAAATTTTATTACACTACTAACTGCAACCCGTAAAAAATGACGAAACATTGGTTTGCGCCATTGATAAGCCCTCGAATATATTTATAGTATCTTTTTAGTGCTCCACGGAGAGGCAGCCGTAGCAACATGCGTTGAATGGCCGTTTCGGCATAATTTCGCCATTTTTAGCCATTAAATCGATCGTTACATGTTACGGACGTTACACGAAGTTATGGAGACAGACAGATGACTGGACGGACAGACAACGAAATTATTATGTTTGATCTGTGGTTTATTCTCTACCATGCTTCAAAATCATAAAAAGAGGAATTACTTAGAATATTGCATGCTTTATTTTAACGTTGATGATGACTAGCCGCTAATGAGACTCGGGTGCCCTTAATAACCTTAAAAATACAAAATAAATATTATATATATTCACAGATTTAAATAAGCATATTTTATTCATATTACTTATGAACACCATTCAATTATAAAATTCTCGAATATATAAAATTTGGTAACAATATCCTCTTTACGGGAAAATTAAAATATCTGTTAAAAGTTTTACCCAGGCCCAACTTTCTCCATTTACCTTGGATGGATTTTATGATAATTTTTACAACTTTGATTATTTTTTCTATGTTCGACTTTGGTCTATTCTTTCGTTTTTTAGATTTTATCAGAAAATTTTCATAAGCTTAATATAAAAGTTATTGAAATAATTTATTACTTTTTTATTTCACTAGAAAACCAAAACTTTGCCACTTTTTTACTCTACAACTTTTTATTAGTTAGATACCTTTTTATGAATAAGTCCAAGTGTATTCAATTGTATACAATTTACTTAATTTATTATACCTTCAGTTTTAAAAGAAACATTGAGTTTGATTTAATATAGGTAATCAATTTTGCGCATTAATAATAATAGAAAATACCTCGAATAAGTCCGTTAACTAGCCGAATTTTAAAATGATATGAGAATTTCGAATGATACGACGGTATTGCCTATATTTTAATATAGAATAAATCATGGACATCAATTTGAGACAGTGCAAACGTGGATTATAGACGGGTTCTAATTAATACGATTAGTTGGGTCAAAAATAACAATGTCGAATCCACATGCGAAAGGAAAAAAATCCTTAAAAAATAAAACGTACATGAAAACAATATTATTGTCATATCATGAGCGTATATATGTTTGTGCGGACAGCGTGTAAATAGCCATCCGCTTTATTGAATGTAATATTCAATTAATACCTCTTAATATGATATCATGCAAAAAGTGTCAATTACGTTTCCTCTCTCTAAAAAGCATACATGAGTAAACCAAAATTCGCCAACAAATGATCACTAACCTGCGATAGACTATTCTCTTCGGCGTCCTTTTAAGCAGATATCTTGAGAAGTTTCAAAAGTTCCTTCACGTCACATAAACGTCACGTCACACGCAAAGGAATATAACTGGTGAAATCCCGGAAAACATGATCACAACATTTACTAATCAATAAGTATAATATCCGTTCATTCAATGCGAAAAATGCACATTCCGGAAGAAAACGAGAGTATTTGTTTTTTCTCATTTCAAAATTCGCAGGCAAAATTCAAATATTTTTTATCATAATATTTTTTACCAATGTAAGTAATATACTGGTAAAAAAAATGTGCGCCAGGTGCACAGGCTGACCAACGTTTTCTAGAGTCAAATTTAGCCTCACAAGCAGCGTCACCAATGACTTAACATAGAAAAATCAAATATGCCTACGGGAATGGTTATTTATTTAATTAATCATTTTGAGAGGTATATACTACTATGCCGCCATAACAATAAGACACCCAGAGAAGTAACAGATCCTGTTTCTCATCATTCAAAACAAAATCATAAGCAGAAAAGGTCCTGGAAGACAAAGGACATCCTGGTTGAAGAATTCTAAAGAATCTAAAAAATTCAGGAAATTCGCACGCCAGCTATTTGGGACTGCTGCCAGCAAGATTTTGAACATTCGATATCTGGACAAGCACTAAAAAAGGAAGAGTAATTAAACTAAAATAATTCTACGGTTATTATTGAAGAAAAATCAATTACTTTACTAAAGGTCATCTTCTTCAATGATGTTGCTACGCATCATCATTTTTTTTTTTAATTTCAAGGTTTTCTTCTCCAAGACAGATTATTGTCAACGTATCTAAAGAGACCAGTCTTTCATATAAGTCCCCTCTTCATCAGTCTGTCTAGCTTAAGAGATTCTTCTAGTAGCTAGACTACCGCCAGTTTAGCCTTCAGAGTAAAAAGATCACGGAACTCTCTCCACCATAGCGGGTGAGAAATATGGAAGGGTTTTAAATAGCTGTTATTTAAATAAAAATATTAAATAATATTTGCTCTTAGTCATTTCTTAAACATTAAAATTTTTTTCATGCCTAAAACTTTACAATGCAAAATTATACAAATCATTGCATTTCAATATATAATTTTTATGAAAATGAATATATCTCTTTTTTTATTAGAATATATTCCTCTCGAAGAACTTTGCTGAGTCGTATTTCGCTCTAGCTTAAATAGAGAATTTTCCGAATGTACGTGAACAAAATGTCACATGTTAAACAGATTTGCCGCGGTAGATCAAACCTTAGAGCACTTTTCAAAAGTTACATTTTTGTAAGCAGGTAACGTATTTTGTTTTTTTTTTCTTTTTCTGCGTTATTGTTATTGTAGGCAGTTATCTTTACATTAGGACGGAAACGTTGTAATAAACTGAGTTCTTTGCCAGTCTTTTTCGATAAAACTTTGTATATCCCACCTGAATGGAAAAATATTTGACATTTAAAAAATCTCATAAAAAAGTTTGAAACTAGGTAAACTTAAAGTGAATATGTATAAAATTATCGTTTTTGGTCCCATAAGAAAATTTTTAAAATAGAAAAGCATTTAGTGGTGCGTAATTTAATTGTTATTGTTGCAAATGATTGTTTTTTGTGTATTAAAATAACCAGATATATACAAGAAATTTTCATCAATATTTAAGCACATTTTATATGAGCATCAATGACTCTTTAATACATCTGGTTAAATGTATAAAACAACTGAAGTTCGGTCACACAGAAAAGTTTATCTTCTTAATCTTTGACTACTTAATTTTATGTTCAAACTTTCACTTAGTAAATGGCATTTCAGTTTATGAATTTTATGATTATCTTTTTTGGTGGTGCTTAAAGAATGATAAACCAAGCAGCTTGATTAAGTCCTTGGAAGGGAGTATGAATAGAAGGGGGTAAGAATAGAAATACGAGAGAGGAAGAGAGTATGATTGGAGGGAGTATGAAGAAGGGAGGATGTATAAATAACGGACTTATTCCCGATTTCAAATACTTCACTACTTTATAAGTCTGACTTCATTTAATAAAAAATATCGCCCAATGTAGGCTTAGAGAGTTAATAATATTTATAATACAATTAATATTAGTTCTCTATTCTAAGAGGTACAATACGTGGACCATACACAGTAGGTTGTCCCGAGAATTTTTTTTTTGGTTTTCCGTAGCACAAGACGTCTCAAAATTTGCGTAATTAATTGTAAATTACTAAAATAATTTTAAAAATAAAATAATACTATATCTTTAGGGTTCTACCGATCATCAAAGTTTTGAAAAATTGACATTTTTATGGTGATATTTCGCTATTCTCAACTTTGGCTCCTGAACTAAATATATTTTTTTTTTACTTTTTCTTCTCTTTAAATGTAAAACATATATAAAGTTTTGATTTGAATGCAACTATACGTTACCAGCGACATAGAATTTGTTAGGCTTCAACCTGCAAATACCCTCAAGTTTGAACTTGTTTTGAGGACTTTCTTGACTTGACTTGCGAGTGTTTTTTTCGTAGCCAAAATAACTTTTATGCCATAAAAGTACCATTGCGATTGTTACAGTGTTAAAAACGGATTTTTTCATTTTTAAATAAGAAGTTCGAGTCGTAGTCAGACTACTTATGCTGTGTTCGGACCATACAAGGAACTTGACAATCAGCTGCCACCAACTAGGTATAAGGGACGTCATTTAATTTATTTTATTTGTCAAGAACGACCTGAAGTTGAAGTATAATGGAAAAGACATAGAATTTGTTAGGCTTCAACCTGCAAATACCCTCAAGTTTGAACTTGTTTTGAGGACTTTCTTGACTTGACTCGCGAGTGTTTTCTTCGTAGCCAAAGTAATTTTTATGCCTTAAAAGTACCGTTACGATTATTATACTGTTAAAAGATGATTTTTTTATTCTTAAACAAGTAGTTTGAGGCTTAGTCAGACTAATTATGCTATATTCGGACCATACGAAGAACTTGACAATCAAGCAGCTAGCAACTATAAGGAACATCATTTAATTTTATTTGTCAAAAACGACCTAAAATATAAACACAATGGAAAAAATTCATCCAAATCAGATATATACGTGATATTTCTGAAGAGATCAAGAATATTTGGACCAAAGCTTCGATTCCAATCGTAACCAAGGAACGAGTTATTAAATTAGTGAAATCCCATTTCGAAAAACACCCCAATTTGAAGAGATACCCCAAAAGTAAACGAATGATAGTTTTAAAAATAAATTGAAATGTTTTAAGAGTCATCTGAGAAGCTTTTTGACGTTGCTTATTATAAATGCACTTAATTTGAATCATGTTCGTGTTTAAAGCCTAAAAAAGTTCCCATCAACGATAGAAGTTTTTTACTGGATCAAATAAATGACAGGAAAATGGTTACAAGCGATTTTGACAAGAATGAACGACTAGATTAATGAAACAATAGCAGAGACAAATTAAAAAGTCAATAAAGGCAGTAAAAAAATCGTGTTTTACTCAAGAAACCGACTCTGTCTCATCAAATTGTGATGAAAATTCGGTGCGTAAATCTTCCCCAAAAATGTATTCAATAACAGAGGCATACCACAAATACGCCCTCGACAGAGATACCATTGACTTCAACGGCGAATTGAAATACATTTCTATTACCAACAGTTGCTAAAGTCTGTGATAGATACGGTTTATTGCTGCTGCTGTTGTTTATGCGGTTTTGGCTGACGTCGACGGCTTAGTTTCTACCGAAGATTTAACTCTGGTTATTGATAAAAATAAGATCCACAGAGCTGTATCTAAAGCTCGGACAGAAGTTTCAAGAGATATTGGAGGTACTGTTATCAAAAGCATTTACATTCAGAAGACCACATCTCAATTTTGGCACAACCTGGATCAATTTATTTGGGACACACAACACCGACACGACGAAAGTCGTGGCACTGCAAAGGGAGTTCTTACTTCGATCAAAACTATAGTAAAGGGTCAAGGTTGGAATTTAGATTACATGATTTGCGTTGGATGTAACGAAACTGCAACTAACATCAGTTGAAAGGGTGGCGTGATTCAATATTAGAGGAGTATTTGGAAAGACCATTATAATGGTGTGTTTGTATGCTTCATGTCAATTAGTTACCCCTTCGTCATTTATTCTTGACCTAAGATGGTTGCACTTTGGGTCCTAGAGACCTATAACAGAGCATAACAAAGTGTAACTGACGTTACGTCTAGAGCTTTAGCTTTATCAGAACCAGGATGCAATCTTGAGCAGAAATGCCAAATTTTGGACACAAAAATAAGTTTCAATTCTAAGCTTTCAACACTGATTATAAGCTCTATATTGTTAATTCTATTTTTTGGTGCTTTATTTTATTAATTTCAATAATAAAATACCATTTAAACTTGATTTTTTTTATTATTTTAAGCAAACGGTTAAACTCTGTAAAAACATAAAATTTACAAAATTTCAAAGCTTGGTAGAGCCTTCAAGACGGCACATACTTCCAATTTTTTAATATGTTTTGCAATTTGTGTAAGATTACGCAAATTTTGATACCACTTGCAATTATGATTCTCAAAAAAATTTTTTTCTCATACATGGACGGGACACCCTAATACACAGCCCTCAAAAATATGTAGATACCAGCCGTAAACCGATAAACTCGTTAAAATTACGGACCATAAAATTGCAGGATTTTGAAGCTGAAAATTTATGTCGTATTATTTTAAATCGACATTGTTTCTAAAACTAATTTTAGATAAACTTACAAACTGAATTCATCAAATTACAACCTAAAATACATTCACAGCAACAACTCATTTATGACGACATTTTTGGTGAATGTTCGTTTCTGATCATCAGTGTTGTTGTTGTAATTCCAGTAAGTTACGGCCGGTCGATCGTTGCCGATTCATTAGTACTATTATAATTCTTGAATTGATGAAATTTCTTGAATAGCCTCCCTATTCAAGAAATTACATCAACTTAACTACTTACTTATATAATTTAACTACAAAAAGTTGATTATTTTCGAGTTATAAGTGAAAAGTGCAAAAATTTTTTTTTTATCTTTTTGAAATTTTTTCATTGTTGCGTTGTGAAATTTTGTTAGCAAACTTCATATTCGGATTCAGCACTCCAAAAACATATAGAACAGAAGGAATGAATACCCCACAATTTTCCTGGTAAAAACACGAATCGACTTGGTGCTCACATGTCACGATTTCCCTCGTTAACCTTGGAATCCACATACTCTTCACTTGCGTTTGATGATTTTATATCTTATACTAGCTTTGCCCGCGCGGTTTCGTACGCGTAGATTTTTAGTTCACTGTTTGGATCGTCATAGAACTTTCGCGAACCTTCTAGGACAATCTCCTTCTATAACTTTCAAGAAATTTATCGAATGTACCTTCTAGACACACCGACACATTCCGCCACTCAGCTCCTTCCAGAACTTTCTAGAGCAGGTTTTCCGGAACTTTCTAGACTCACCGACACAGTAAGCGCGTCTATTTTGAAACAATCTGAAGCATTTGCGGCCTTCCCATAACAAATAAGTGTGTTAGAAGCACATTTTCACCCACTCCCACCCACGCACATTCACCCCCACCAAACTCGCATATTTTCGATGTGACACCAAGGACTATCCACCACCATAACCACAAGTGGGTGGTTGTGGCTAGTTTGAAAACTTGGCGGGTAGGGAAACACGGGTATCTTTTTACATACTATATATATATATATATATATATATAATATATATATATATATATTAATTGTTAAAAAATTTTAACGCAACTCTTAATTTCATTTAAATATTGATTTTAAATTTTTACCAATTAATATGTAATTAGAAAATGTTTTAGCAGTGCTTCTTTCAGGCTTAACAAGAATTTTTAATATTCGGTGTCATAAATAATATAAATAAAATCAAATTTTACACACACGAGTGGAAAATATGCAAAAAATGAAAAATGTTGTAAAACTTTTGTTCGAAGTCGGTTTTTCGGGCCAAATTTCCATACACATCAGTGCTGATATCAATATAAAGATCTCTGAATATAATAAAAGCTTAAAATCTATAAATCAAACCTACATTGATAGACAGAATAGTCTCGTTCAGAGATAGAAAAAGTAAATCTATAGACTGACAATTTTAAACAACTTTCGTGTATTTTTTAGAAGTATTATAAAACTTTAAAAATTATTTAAAGTGTTAAAAAATATTTATTTTGTATAAAGTTATTTTTCTGTAATTTAACATTCAATTTTAAAATCTCTGTCAGTTAAATTAATTAACTTTTTACTTCTCTTTGTCTGCTTTTATTTAATTATATAACTTATTTATATATACTAAACTACTTTTTAGATATCATCACCGAATATAAAATAAATAATTCGACAGAAGTTTTTGGCACAATAAAGACGACCAAATCTTAATTTATTAATTCATTATTTTATTATGTTTCGCAGCTGAAAGAAACCGACTAAATGAAACGAAAATAATTGATTGCTTATTGTATAAAATCAACAACGTACAAATATGGTAATTGATAGATTATCAAGGCGAAAGCAGAAAAAAAATTCTCATTATTTTCCTTTAAGTTCGTTAATTTTTATTCTTCGAAAAGACTAAATATTTTCATTTGAAAAATGTTTTGATTTATTTAATTACTTGCATAAAATATTTCATCCTTGACTTTTTAATATCAAAAAACTAACCCATAAAAACAAAGTCTTTATTATACTCCCATTCTCATTAAAACTACACGCGTCGTGCTCGAAAATTAAACAATATATAAATCGTTAAAATTTCTAAAAATTCAAAATTATACTATAATTATTAATTTTTTTAAACGAAAAAAAAAATTGGTAGATAATTTTTATCATCGCCACGAGTCTTCAAGCAAAGTTTCATTTCGATTGAATCACAGGAAAAGGGTAAAAATTGATCCAAAGTTTTTTCTACAGAGAAGCAGACAATCAGACGCTAAGAGTTAAAAGAAAGGGAATAAAAAGGCTTAGTGTTGCTGGCTTAGAGATACTTCTGCATTTTCCGACAGCTCTGAAAGCCTAGGGACCTATTGAAAATGGAAATATCCCGTTATAAAAACATTGTTGTTCATAAACTCGTATTCTAACAAGTCAGCAGATTTTTATTACTCTTTGAAATTATTTCTTCCTAATATTTTATATATTTATTTAAGTCGTGGCCATGATTCCAATTCACGACTGTTAAAATTGCGATAAAATTACGAAACTCTCATTATTTTTAGTTTAATATTTTATTTTATAAATTATATTGTTTACTAGCTGTTCGCAACCGGCGTTGCGAGGATTGAGAATTTAGATGAAAATAAATTTTTGGGAGGATACAAAGGTTCGATTCGAACGGCATAGATTTGAATCGAAAATATATCAGGGCGAGGGGAAAGGGGAGGAAGGAAATATTTTTCACCTATGTTACTCGCCGGGTTCTAAAGAATAAGTTCACAAATTTTGCGCCCTGTATCGGGGGGAAGGAGTAAAATAATAGGGGGAAAATGTCGCTTAGTTACTCGCAGATTCCTAAAGAATAAATTTCCAAATTTTGAGTCCGATCGGTTTTAACAGTACAGATTTGCATCGAAAACACATCAGGAGGAGGGAAAAGGTAAAATAATATGGGGGAAATATCTCTTATGTTACCCGACGAGTCCTAAAGAATAAGTTTCCCATTTTTGAGACCGATCGGTCGAACGGTACAGATTTGCATTGAAAATATATCAAGGAGAGGGGAGGGGGTAAAATTATAGCTGGAAATGTCACCTATGTTACCTGCAGATTCCAAAATAATAAGTTTCCAAATTTTGAGTCTGATCGGTCGAACGGCACAGATTTGCATTAAAAATATATTATAAGGGGTGGAGAAGGGGTAAAATAACAGAGGGGAAATGTCGCCTATATTACGCGCTGAGTCCTTAAGAATAAGTTTTCAAAATTTGTGTTCGATTGGTTGAACGTTACAGATTTACATCGAAAATATATCAGCGGAAAGTAAGGTGTAAAAGAATATGGAGGAAACGTCACCTATATTACCCGCCGGGTCCTAAAGTATAAGTTTACGCAATTTTAATCGAATCGGACAAACATGTGTACATTTGTATAGAGAACAGAGACAGACAGACAGACATTGAGTTTTATAGAAATTGATAATTTTAATACGTAACATCGGTGTGTGTAAGTAATGTGTTAGTAAAAGTCAAATAAAAGTGGTCTACCATAGCCTACAAATTAATACAAAATCGGGCATGAATAGTGCGTTGACAATGCATTATATAAATTATGTTTCGTAAAAGTAAAGTATCACAGCATTAATATATATATATATATCTACGTTAATGTAATTTAAAATTAAACGATATGTAACGGTAAATTTAAAATTAATGAGAAAATAATCAAACAATTAGAAATAACTG
Organism: Agrypnia vestita; assembly: GCA_016648135.1. Lineage (NCBI taxonomy): Eukaryota > Metazoa > Arthropoda > Insecta > Trichoptera > Phryganeidae > Agrypnia > Agrypnia vestita. The sequence continues at coordinate 50,704 of JADDOH010002117.1, read as the reverse complement.
ACGCTACTCATGTGGATAAAAATTAAAATTTTTAATTTTAATTTAAAACTTCATTCACAATATAAAATATTTTTGACGTAAAACCAATTGATAACGAAAAGGAGACGAAGACGTCATCGTCACTCCTAAAAAAGCTCTGACGTTGAAATTGTTTGTATTCTCTAGAGGTCCACCTCGTTTTCTACCTTGCCACTTATTTAGATAAAAAAGAATAAGAAGCAAATGTGAACAAAAAATATTCGTCGTATTTTCATTTTTTCACATTTTATAAATATAAATGAAATTTTCAAAATTACAAAAATCATTAAGAACGTAAACACAAAATATAGGTACTTATCAAAAAAATATACACATATTGTCACCAAGACTCGAACTCGGAAATTTATCTTGAGGGTAAGTGCGTTATTAATAACACTATTTTAACCACTTTGTTAAATTTTTGATTTTATAATATATTAATTTTGTCGTATAAAAGCAAAGACAGCATAATATCCAAAATCTTTTGAATGCATTCACCGAGGATTATTAATTTTAAATGTACGGTGTAAAACGTATTTCCAAATTTTATCTATCTACGTCTTCCATAATCATGTTTTCTACAAATGTATATTTACATTATTGCAAAGATTTGAGCCAGTCTAGATTTTTAATGGTTAAAGTTGCTTGTTCCGAATTAGAATATTTTTTTTTTTATGTGTGTATCGATCATGAAACTATTTCAATGGTGTAATTATTGAATATTACTTAACAGAATTCTAGACCACTGGACTAGTTTTTTATTTTCAATTTTAATTAGTATACTTTTTACGCAGTCGATTTTTTTGATTTTTAAATTTTTTATTTTTATTTTTTTAGCTAGGATTATAGGACTGTATTTTTTATTATTTTTTTATTCCTAATTAGGTTATTTTTCACTATATATAAGAAACGCTTTAGGTAATGGTCGTTAAAATTTTATTTCACAGCTGTAAAATTCAAGGTTAGTCATTCGATTTTAAGAACTACGAGTATATTGAATTATACTATGATAACTAATTTTCACATTAATTAGACCTGTTATGCGATTATATAAGAACTTTATTACAGCTTTATTGCATTGATAAGGTATTTAAAAGTTTAGGGAGAATGGTTGCTAACCAACTTTCAATCGTTATAGATCTTAAATGGTTATTGGAAATGAAAAATAATAAAAAAACTAAAGATTATTTTCAAATACCTATTCAATGAAAACCTATTTAACAAAGCTCGTCGACCTTCATATTTTTCTTTATCACGAAACGGTATCTAGTTGTCAACATATTGATTTTTTATTTCTGTCATGTCTTAAGTGACACTTGCAAGATTAAGACAAATCGATTGACATTATTAAGACAAATCATTAAAATCGGCCCACGCGTTTGGTCTCTAGAGCGCCACAATCTGATTACCTTTAACACATTTACCTTCTTTGCATCGCGCAGTCGGGTAAAAAAGATGGTAGTCAGTAATTGGGAATAATAAATGTCTCACTACAATAGAAATATAATATTATAAAAGGTCGATAATTTTACAAGAAGAAAAAAATTAACAATAATGAAATTTTAAATAAGTATATTACATGATGTTTTTAACCCATTCTTATAATTAAATGTAAATTTTCGGACAAAAATTTTTTGCTTCACTCTCCAAATAAAAGTTGTATTTTTATGGAGATTGAAGCAAAAAATTTGGCCAAAAATTTTTTTTTTACTTTTTGTCAATTAAAATATAAGCGTTTAAAAAAATCAAATAATGAAATTTTCTACTTTTAAGTTTAAACATTACCCGGTGTACGAAATCACTTCGGTACGAAACTACCACCATCTTTTTGGTAAGCACATTTACTCATTTTCCATATTCCATTTACTAATTGTGATGGATGAATTGATTAATTGGTGAATGTATTGTCATCGTGTATTGTCATGTGTGCAAAATTTCAGCTTGATTAGATACCTACTGGGAAACGGGTGAAATATCGATTCCATCCACATAAACAGCTAAACAGATGAAGCTAATGTAAGCATTGTAATAGGAACACTAAATATGAATCTTCCTGAAAGTATGGAAAGACGGCTTAAAAGGTTAAATTTATAGGATTCTGTCATTCATCCGTCATTGTTTCCTTTTCCTATTAAGTTAATACTGTTTCATTATTAATAAAATACTATTCATTCATACAGGTAAACAAGAAATAAAACTTTACATAAAGGACTATTTAACGTGTGAATAATTTGTCAGAAATCAGTTCTCAGGAATTTATCAGCAATCAGCGAACCATGGTCACCTCTGCCATAAAGCTGGACGAACTTTGCACAGTCTCTAGTATTTGTCTATTGACTCAATGAAGTAATTCCAAGTGTGCTGGTAATTGAATTAGAGTCAATATACAGTTGAAGCTTCAAAGTACTTGAATTACCTGCTTGCAAAATAAAGCGTTACATTTTGTTGACAACCTCTTGTTAGTAATTAATAGATTTCTACACGCGTCTCACAGTAAATGTTTTTTTTTTATTATAGAGATAATTATTAATAACATACATTTAGAAATCTTAAACGTCTAAAAGATTTGCTTAGTAGATTTCTATCACAATTCAATAGAATCCAAACCATGCAACTGTAAAGGAGAAAGAATACTATAAATTTCTTATTATTATTTTCATCATTATTATATACTTTATTGTTTCTATTTTATTTTGTTATTAACACATCTTTTATTTAGTTTCTTTTTATTTTATTTTGCTCGTATTTTATTTTCTTCTTACTATTAGTTAGTTTTCTTTCTACGTATTTTACATTAACCTATTTAGGTACATTGTTTCTAATTGTGTTTTTCTTTTGTATATTACCTATTATTTTTCTTTATGTATTGTGATTATGTATTCATGTATTTTCTCTTTTCAGTAAAGACATATCTTAAGGCGGGGACAGTGAATGGCTTTATTCGAGCGGCCGCGCCACTTCGCAATGGTTTATACGACCGGTGGGCTGCAGCACGGTCCTGCTTATTAGGTGAAAAAATGTCAACCTGGAGACGATTGAGTAGGACGGATATGAAGCTTTTGCTCTTAGAACAGTCCTGAGTTAGCGGTGGGTACCATTCACTGTAAATGAGAAAGAAAAATGGGAGGAAAATGGCATATTACTTAACACAGTTGAAGTCTACTTCTGATTAGTAATTTTACTTATGATATTTTAAGTTTTGAGCTGTTTGGTTTGAAAGTGATTTATAATTATAGGAGTATAATCATTTTGCCCTGGCACTAGAGCAATCACCATAAAAAATAACACCCCAGTGGTTATAAAAATACTTTTTTTACCGATAACAAAACGGTTTCGAAAATGGAAATACTATTGGGAAAAACTGAAGTTGACTTTTAACGAGAGCATTATGGAATTTCAGTAATGCATTTAATAAATTGATACGCCAAAAAACCTACTGAAATATGAAAAATATTTTTGCGAGGATTCAATTATTTTATTTGAATGATATTTAAGTCAAAAAACTTTTAATATTCAATATTAGTTACTTTTATCATAGACCAACGTTTTACAGAAATATTAAAAAAAAAAAACTTTGAATTCGATATCTCCATAATTATTGATAGAACATTGTTGCTTTCGACTCATAATTAAGGTAGGAATATCTCTATTAAGCATAACGGAAAAGGTTTGTTATACCACGTAAATAAAATATATTCATTTTACAGAGGCGGAACGCATTTTTTTGTTATGTTTATATTAAAAAACCAAATTATCAACAAGTCGCTTATATCGGTTTAGATATTCCTAGTATTACATTTAAGCTTAATGAAAAAATATTTTATGATTATTAGGGGAATTACATGAATGACAGACACTTTAAATGTTTGAGCGTTATTTAATATGAGTAGTCACTTTTACAAGGCAATGATTAAAATCTTTGTTATTAATCAATGAGTTGGTGAATGTAAAATTTGAATTTAAAATAATTAAGTGGTACCTACTGAAGAGCAGATTTTTAGTATTAAAATATTGCAGTAGTCAGACGCAACATAAACGCTCTTGAAATACCAGCTGCGGAAATTTCCGTAGCTGAATAGCCGAAATAATGAATACGATTTTAATTCGTTAATAAAATTATAATTAAAAAAATATTTTCATTTTCGTGAGACTAAGCTAAATAAATGGTCGTCTCAAAAATTCAAAAATTGTTGAACTTCCGGATTCAGATTACAGAACCGACATCTTGGCACGCTCATCCACGAACGGCAATATGAAACGCGCCGATTTCATCGTATTTTTTAAACATTGGCAGGATACTTGCATTTATTCTGTTTATATAGATTGTGCAATTATGCGTGCATCCTTATAGAGTAGACAGTAAATATTCATTCGTATAAAACTGAAAAAATACATCATAAGATCTTACTTTATATAATATATTTCTATAATATATATAATGTTATACATTTCTACAAAAGTCAAAGATTACAACACAAGTTTTCAGATTTATAAACTACATCATATAAGTTACATATTCGTTTGATAATTTTGGATAGAATTATTAAACGCTTAATTTAGCAAACCTATGGCAGCACACAAAAATTTAAGACATTCTATTTGTATTTAAAATAATAAAGGGGATTGTGGATTGCCCAAGTATGGTGAACATGATTAATTATCGTATACCTTGCTGTTATGGCACGAGATATCACGCTTTGTTTCATGCAGATGTTTCTCAATCTAATTTTATGAACAACTCATGTATGCAAATATTGCATAAAGTTGTTAACGATTTTAATTCTGTGCACTTATTTATTATTTGTTTAAATTGAAGTGTTGAGAGTGTTAGATTGTTAAGTGTTAAATTGAGCAAGATATCTGTAACCTTTATATTGTTTAACATATTAATTGATTTCTTTTCTCTGTTTCATTTATAATTTTATATTATGTATCTAATAGTTTTCTTCCTTGTATTGTATTACTTAACTTTCTTTTTTTTAAATTACTTTTATTTATCACATTAAAGTTATAATCTTTATTTTTTAAATTAATTATTCCTTTGTGTAAAATCTCTCAGAATGTATAAATTAAAAAAAAAAACAAAATAAACGCATAATTTGAGAAGCTTGTTGGTCCTGTAGCTAAAACACTCACCTAGCAATCTAATGTTTTGGTGTTTGAGCCTTTATCAGGCCTTATCAGATGTAGAGCCTTATCAGAAGCCTTTATCAGAGGAGAAAATCAAATACTATTTTTTCAAATAGAAAATAATTATAAAAATACTATATTTGGTTTACGATCCCGATAGGCTAATTTTTTAATTATATTTTTGAAGTAGAAAAAATAATGTTAGGTCTCGTACTACCATATTTTAATCCTTCTTATAAATAAGTAAAAACATTTATAAATAAAATATTAAAGAGACTACGTACATCCAATTTGGTTGTCAGGATGAAAAGTTGCAAATTCATAATGTACACTTTTTAATATAAAATCCTTCAGGACTACATTTTTTTTGTTTAAACTATTGTAAAATGCATGTACAAGTTCTTTCATAAAAGCCAATCTTTTACCAAACTAAGATTTTGTTATTATTTATTTAAATACACAACAGTGAAATAAGTGGGATTTTTTTTAAATATGCGTGCGGAAGTTTAATCTAACTTATTTTGTTACTTTTCGTTGAGGTTATCGCCTTTCTTTTATTTCCTCGGATATTTCTCATTGTCGTTGAAAGCTTAATACCAGCCTCATTGTTGTAAAAGATTATCTTTAAGTTTCTCCTCTCGGTGTATTCAATAAGAAAGATAAAACGCTCCTTCCATCCAACGTAATCTCCCCGCATTCAATAAAATAAAAAAAACGACCTAGGATACTTCGAAAGCCAACCTCATGGTTCAAATTAATGCTTTACTTTATTTAATTAATCTTTTAATTTAATTCGAAATTAAGAAAGTTTTTCAGTTATAAGTATTAAAGACAAATTATATCAAAAATCATGCCTCAGCAACTTCGGTGACTTTGATCTATGAATCTGACCCAGAATCGGACGTAGTTACGCGAAAAGTATCCAATCCACAACATGGTCATAAATGACCTAAGTGCAACAAACTGATACTTAATCTGATAGTATCTAAAAAAAGAAATTTTATCAAAAAAGATCCAGGCAAAAAACAAATGTTTATAACCTTAGGACCAACCGGCAGGTAAATTTTTGTGTTAGGCAGGTTAACCTTTTTTTATCATAAGCAATCAAATAAATTTACATATATCTCGGAAAATACGCCTTACTTCGCCTAAATATACTGTTAAAAATTAAATTAAAAAGTATTAATATTCTATACAAAAATTCAAGTAATTTTAAAACGAATACCAATGAAAAAATCTTGTTAACTTCAAACGTCAATATCTCTTAATTGACTTTGTGTGGATTGGATCATTTTCGCTTAACTACGTCCAATTGTTACGACAAAAGGCACATCACGTGCTACAAAATAAAAACACACTGATATATATCAAGTTTAAGAAATCGTTCGTGACATAAGTATTCTTCCTATTATTTATTGTCATGTATGATTGAAACGAAGTTAAAGAAAATAAAAAAAGAAACTTTCGAAATATATGGTACAGTTGATGCAGAAAAATTATTGTGTCAATCTTTAACGAGCTTCACACGGGGTCATGTACCTATAACAAAATTTTTTTTAGAATACTTTTAAATGAAAAGGTATGTAAAAGTACCGTCATTTTTGATGGGTTTATAGCTAGTGATTTAATAAATCTTTAAAATGTTAATAAAATTGTTTTTTTCTCCACTTGACTTTTGTTATAAACTGGCCGATCGTACCCAGAAAAATTTGGGGGAAAACAAAAGTTCTATTGTTTTGCAAATCTCCTAATTAAAAAAATGTTTCCATTTAATCAAGGCTGGAATGGATAGGATGTCTAGGGAAGAAACGTGGCATATTTTTTCCGTCGGGGATATGTATGCAAAATTTGGGTCAAATCGGTCAAGCGGTGTAGATTTTTATAGAAAATATATCTGGGGGAGGAGATAGGTAAGAAGGGGAAATCGAAATATATTTCCCGATTGGTCTTAAAGAATAAGTATGCGAAATTTGGGTCAGATCAATCAAACGGTAGAGATTCGTTAGGAAAATATATCAATGAAGTGTGGAGGGGGGGTTAAACGGTGAGGGGGGAAATGTCACCTTTGTTATCCGCCTGGTCCCAAATAATACGTTTCCAAATTTTGAGTCCGTTCGGTCGACCGGTACAGATATGCACTGAATATATATCGGAGGGAGGGGAAGGGGTATAAATTTAAAAAAAAAAATATTTTGTTTTTATGTTTATCTCAGAGTTTATGCATTTCAAGATGACAGTAGTAAGATTTACAAATCTGTGATAATTATTTAAATTAAATCTCACATGATAAATTTAAAAAATATCAGAGCTGTTCGCTGTTCCACTGTCTTTCCTTGTTTTACATCTTGAAAAATTGTTTCGAATAACTTGCGCTTCTGTTTGTTTCGCGATCTTTTTTACCCGATAAAATTGTATTATTTATTTTTTTCAATGTCATCATATTTTTCCTTATTAGTTAAGAAATGCCGACAGCCATTACTAAATGAGTAATATTAAAATATGTAATTACGTTTAATGTGCTAAGTTTTTAGTTTTTTTTATTATTCTCCTGGATTAGATGATGTAAGTTTAATGATGAATAGATCTAATTCGTTCTTTATATCTATACCTAAAAAAACTGACTGTCTGTCTGTGTGTTCTCTATACAAATCTACACCGTTTGACCGATATGAACTAAATTTTGCCTATTAATTTTATAGGACGCGGCGGGTAACAAAAGTGACTTTTCTCCCTTCCCTTTTACTCCATCCCCTTTCCATGATTAGGAACGTGCAGAGAGAATAAGAAGCATTACGTTTATTTAAACCTTTTGGAAAAAAATCGTTATTAAATATTTATCCGGCAGAATATTATGCAATATTAAAAAAAGAATAATTTGTTAATTATTGTGATAGGAATATAACAAGATATATCTTTAATTTCGATTTCTTTCAAAAAATTGAATTGCATATAAATGTGTATATAAGAGGCTGGAATGTATTTTGTACGCAAATCTATACCGCTTGACCGATCTGAACCAAATTTTGCACACTTATTCTTTAAGACCCAGAGGGTCGCATAGGTGACATTCCCTCTTCCTTAACTCCACCCCTTTCCTTGATATATTTTCTATAAAAATCTAAAGCATTTAACCGATCACACCCAAATTTTGCATACTCATTTTTAAGACCTGGCGGGCAACAGTGACATTCATTGTCCTGGAGACGGGAGCATGGCTTTCGAAACATTTTTGATTTTTGTTAAAATAAAATTTTCATTATTTTATTAATTATAATTTTATATTATAAGATTGTTTTATAATTGAATTTTTCACTCAAATAGCCTTAGGACACGTTTAAGAGTGAAAGTATAATGTTGTTTAATGGAACAAAATACGAAAAATGAAATAAATAAATTTATTTTATCGTACGTACAGAATAACAATATCGGTTGTGGTTCGTGTTCATAATATTATTCTCATCCTCATTCACTTTTCAATAATATTTATACAGACAAACCTGTATTTACCTAAATGCGCGCACGCGTATCATGCGACGATTGACAATTCATGATGTGTCGATAAATACAGATCAAAACATCCGTCACTTTAAGACGCCATTTCCGATGCGAAGTAACACAAATTCCATCTAAATCCGCTGTCATAATTTATGGGGACAGGCGTGGCGCCAATTGGCAAACACCAAACGCGCAAAAGTCGCAGTCAACCTTTAACCGTTTATGTGATGTACGTAACCCCCCTATTGATATTATATTCAAAACTTGTTTTAAAAATTATTTTTAGAACATGACTAATTACGTACGTGTTATAATATATATTATCATTTCCAACTAACTAACTAACCATCACGCCGTTTCTCCATAAGGGTAGGCAGAGAAGATAGAATGTCGTATTCTTCTATCTTGGCCCAACACTTTGGCTTCGACTACATTCATACATTGTCATGCAAGTTCTACAGTTGTTGAGACTTTTAACAGGCCATCCTCAAGTATTTGTATTATTTGATCATGCCAGGTCTTTTGCAGATGCCTTCTATTCCTGTTGGCTTCAACACCCGCCCCATATATTTTCTTAACGATCCGTTCCTCATTCATAAATTCACTTCATTCAATTCATTCCCAACACTTAATAGACGATAATAAAAATTAAAAATAAACGAGACATAGCTTTACGTCGGTGTTTGTTTCTTTAAGTTTCTAAATGAGATAGATATAGAGGGAGGGAGAAAGATATAAATTGTTATCTGTCAAATGTCAAAGATGGGAAGATTTGAATACGCGGTAACGCGGTCATGACAAGTTAAGCCATGATATTTCATCTGGACGCTGTAAATGAAGAAATTAATGCGTTTGTAAGAAACAATCTTTCTTATATCATCTTTTAATACAATGTATTTGAGCCGTAGAATTACAAAATCCGCTCTGGACATTTTTTTTTATCGTCTATTAAGTGTTGGGATAAAGATCTTAAAGATCCAGACATTGTTATTTTCAGAATACGGATGTATATATGTTATTTTTAATTGATTACATATTCTTATTTAAATATATATATTGTGACGTAATAAATCATCTTCGTCACACTCCTTCGCGGAACTATATTTCAAGTACCCATCATACGGTTCAGCGTCACGGCGACGTAAAGTTTTGTGAAGCCCGGAGCTTTGGAAGAAATATGCAGCATCTGTGATCTATTCATTAGGACATTTTGAGCATTATGTGGATGAGTTGTTGTACGTGTTAATTGTGTCTCATCCAATTTGAATATAAATTCTAACCTGATGATTTCCCGTTCCCCGACACTTGCGCTGGCGCCACTGCCTATAGAGTCTTAAAATATAGTTTAAGCTGCCTTCTCCCTTGTATCTCGGCCGTCAGCGACGATGTCGCGGAGAGGTCAATTTATTTTAAATTAGAAAATATGATTTTAATGAACCAAGTTTAGCGATATCTTTGAATTTGCCTGTTGTCGCCCTTTCATGGCACAGATAATTGTTAGTAATTTATTGAATAAATGCTTATGTTGATTGCACAAAATGTCTTGTTATGTAAACCCATCTTTGTTTATCTGTTGCAACTTGAAGTTGTTAATATGAGAAGCACCTGAAGCGGCTCGAGAGAGAGATTTCAGTGTGCACTTCACCGAAGGGACCCTGAGATTGAAATAGAGGAGTAAGGTTAGTCCCATTCTTCTCCGATTGAACTAGCTGGTGATGACGAGGGGCTAAAATCATGAGGATCTGAACTCCTCTGAACTATTCGGCCATTGACGTCTTCAATCAGTTAGGCCCACCGAGCAGTCATTGGTGTCTACTGGATGCTAGGCCCTGCGGTCAACTTTGGTGGACATCAGTTGGTTTCTGGCATTTTATAAGTATGATGAATTGAAAGAATTTTATAAGTACGACGCGCGATGAATTAAAACATAATATGAAAAAAAACTTTATTTAGTTTTTTAAAATAATACCATGAAAAATTAAAGAGTTAAGGTTGTTATTACGGTCGTTAGACATATTTAACTGTAAATAGTTGCGGATATGTTTTTCCGGCGGACCGCCCTCTACCTCCGCGGGTAAAGGACATCCTCCTGATGACGTTGAATAAACATTCAACGAAACATCGAGAATCGTTTTTCGGAAGAACTTAGGGTTCATATAAAATATTCGAAACTATTTACAGTTAACCATGAAAATTTTTTATGGTAATGGACAAAAAGAAAATTTCTAACCTTAAATGCTCAAAAATTTAACTATATTAACTTTGAGGCCAAACGGAAAATGTATAAAATGGACATAAAATTACACAACGAAACACCCAATGAACTAGAAAATACTAAATACTTAGGACTCAACATAGAAGGACACCTTAAATGGACCTTTCAAATAGACAAAGTAATTGACTCACTGACTAAACTGACCAGCCTATTCCACAAAATACACGAAATCACACCGAAGACCGTAAAAATTCTCATGTACTAGGCATACGTCAGGAGTAAAATAGGATATTTGATACCCTTCTGGGGAACCGGAAACAAAACTAACCTAAACAGACTCCAACGACAGCAAAAAAAAAATACTAAAAATGGTCTATGATCTGAAATACCGGACACCAACAGAAACTATATACTGTATAACATAACAATTAAACATCGAAACACTTAAAATCATTCATAGACTAAAACAAGACGAAACTATACAAGACGAAAGATAAAATTACACAAAATACACGAAAAACACCAACACAACACTAGAATGGCTCAAAACGATCACATAACATACCACACGCCAAAACAAAAACAGGACAATCCCGACTAATTTGCAACGGATAAAAACTATACAACGACCTGCCACAACAGACCAAACAACTGACCACTGACAAATTCAAAACAGATGTGACAAAAATGCTAAAACTCGGCCAACTATAAAAAAATTACTGTATCTAAATTATAATATTATTATGTTCCTATATTGAATCATGTAAAAATGTTATCCATAAACCTTTTAGGTTTCAATTATATTTTAAATAAAAAAACGTTATTTTGCACTTAATTCTGCAATTAAAATGAGAATATTACGATGACTAAAATTAAACTGACGTTTAGTATACCGTTTTCAGAACAATGCTATGTGAATGATATCAGTTACCTATGCATTCACGGAGTAAGGAATAGAATGCATGTTCGCAAATTGCGTCATTATGGTGGGGCAGAATAGGAAGGAAACGAGGCGAGCATAAAAAGTATTGAATTCTTTCGACATATAAATTTTGTTCGAGAATTTTCTAGAATAGAATACTTACTTGTACCGCTAGAAATAAATGCGGAAACTGGTACAATAATCCTCATTGTGGATATTAAATTACATATGGTGAGACCACCTACCTACATTTATATCAAACCAATATACTTACTATCATCTTAATATTCAGTCTTCGTATATCTTAATATTCGTCTTAATATTTCAGTGAGTGAGAAATTTGTAAATAATAATCAATTTTTTGTACACCAGAACTCACTAGAACGTCTCCGCCCGAAAAATTTTACTTGTAAATTCGCACAACATTACATTAAACTTAAACTGGTGCTCGGTGACGGTATATATATAGCTTTTTATATCCACTCAGCACTCACCGTTCTAGCCAGTGCCCAGGAGCCCCATTCGGTTTCCAAATTTTTTAGATCGTTAAGTAACGTTACAGAATTTTCTGGAAGTTTTAGGTGCTTATTTTTCTTATTTATTTAATACACAATACGACGTACCATTAGGAAAAATATATTTATTTATTTATTTAACGCCCTTATGGGCTTTTACAAATATACAGAATATTTTTTTTTAAATAACATAAGACAGATAAAATAATAATACAGTTAAAGGTACAAATAATAAAAGTTAAAGGTAAAATAGAAAAATTTATTGTCCATTTCCATTTCCTTGAGATGTAAACAATTGTATCAGCTTTGTCCTATACAAAATGAAATTATATAATCAAATCAAATTTAAAATCAAATAAAATCAAAACTATTACAAAATAAAATAATAGTAAACAAATCAAGTCTGAAATTCAAGAAGCAACAAAATTACAATAAAATGGAAAAATAGTAAATAAATCAAATTTTAAACTCAAGAAGCAATACAAATTACAACAAAATAAAGATAAATAATAGTAAACAGATCAAATATGAAACCCAATAAGCGAAAACACCATGAAGATATAGCGCAGTTATGTTGGGAACCAATATTAAGGTAAACATAATTAATAATCAGATTAACCTAACAAATTACCCTGTATATAGTATATTCCCTGTTTCAATGTTTTTATCTCCCCTCCCCTCTTCTGTGACCGCACAACATCCAATAGCCAATTTATTTTCGTATTTTATTTAACGGATTAGTGAGGTACATTTATCCTGACGAAGGTACCGTTGTTTCAAAACGGATTCCAAATACCTATCCATGTATTCATATGAAGTAAATTGTTGAAATACTCATCATGTAATAAATTTCTGGGCTAATTTTAAATAAATATTTAAAATTAGCCCAGATATTTGTTTAAATCATATTTATTTCTTTTAACGTCGACCGATTTTAATACCACTGTACGTTCGTTAGATTGGAAATACATAAATTGAAATGTATAAAGGAATCAATTATGGGAGGAATGGAAGGGCGTGGTCTCATTTGTGGTGGAGACTGTGAGGAATTGAAATGGGAATATATTCAATAAAAGTCATCTATTGAATTGAATTAATAATTGATTATATTAAAGGGTTAAGATATAATCAGTATGAATTATACAGAATTTTGTAGTTTTTTGTAATAAATAATTATATCCAATCTCTATGTAAACGTATTAAAAATAGGAAGGAATAAGATTACTAGGTGAAAACCATAAAAAATATATTTTCTTACATATTTTATTTTGTAAGTTGCCATACATATTTGAGTAGCTTATTGGTGTAATGGTCATGACGCTCGCCCAGGTATCTGCTGGTCGGTGGTTCAAGCCCCATTCCAGGACACCATCATGTTAGTCCTATTCTCATAGCATAAGCGTTTAGCTTATTTTGAGAATAGTAAGCATATTGATGCTACACGTATTCCATGTTCGCATCTCTATTTAAAAAAAACTTATTATTCTTTCTGTTCTTCCATTTCCCATTTCATTTGCCGTCGGCTCTCCTTACTATTTTTTCCACGATTCTCTGTTTTGCGCCATCGCTTCATCTAACTGGCATTCTAAGTTATTCTCCATACTACTCCGCCATGTGGCGCTGGGTCGACCTCAACGTCTTTTGGTTTCTTGTATTTTGAGTGCGGAATCCACTGCATGATCTCGATGCCTCATTACGTGGCCATACCATTTCAGTCGTGATTTTTTCACCTTTTCAGTAACATGGACCGATCTAAAACTACCCCTGATATGCTCATTTCTCACTCTGTCACGCGTCGTTACACCTTCAGACCATCTGAGCATCTTAATTTCACTGTTTTTTTTCGTGCACCTTCTTTACCGTCCAGCATTCTGAGCTGTAGATCATTGCAGGTCTTACTGCAGTTTTGTATACAAAAAATGTAGTCTTCATACCATACACATTCTTATACCGAATAAGATTGTTATTCACAATAAAAATAAAGAGACCACCGACCACCTAGGTTGAAAATTTACGCATTGCTCAGATCAAATGATACCCCGGGCAAATCAACTTCTAATAACGAAACCGCATTTGTTGTATATTTTCTACAACAGTAATATTTATAATCTATGTTCCTCAAAATCAAACATAATAATTTCATTGTCTGTCCGTCCATACGTCCCCGTAATTTTGTGCGTCCATATTTTCGTTCAAATTCACGGCTAAAATATACAAATTAAACGACCGGACATGGGGCTTGAACACCAAACCCAAACCGGCCATTTCACGCATGTTGCTATGGCCGTTTCTTCATGGAGCACCAAAAAATGCTATGAACAAGGGCTTAGCAAAGATGCGCACCAATGTTCCGTTATTTTTGACGGGTTATAGCTAGTATAAAATAGTTCTGTTATGCAATTCTGGTTGATTACAAATACAATTTTATGAAACTTGGTAACATACCCTTTTAATTTCTTAAATTAATTAGCTATGTATATACGTGTATATATGCGTCAATATTCTTAGTATTTTCAAACTAAGGTAAACGTTTGTTTATGAGAACAGGATTAACTTGTTGGTACCACTCCTGGAATGGAACTCGAACCACGGACCACTGGAACACTGGCGAGAGACATAACCACTAGACCAACAAGCTACACATCAATATAATTTTCACATCCGGTAAAAATAAGTTGATCTCATAATTATTTTTCTTATATTTGTGATAAGAACGGTACGTAGATAAATACTAAATGAAACGTATAAAGGTTCATTATTTATTTAACAGAATATATTTCTCTATAAAAAATATTTGTTAACAAAACTAAACCACAGTATTTATCCTAACAAAGAATGGGCAGTTTATCTAAGGATTATGGCAGTATGAGTAATACCTCACATAAGAGATAGCAATTAGTATAAGGAGACGAACTCCAAATCGATGGGATGGAGGATTGTTTTCAAGTTGCATTGAGTTTTAAAAATATATATTATTTATGGGTATTAATTATATAAACCTATTTTAAAGTCATTGGATAATTAAAAAAACAAATAACACATCTTCTTAGTAAAGTCTTTACTCGTATTTTTCTTTAAATAAGGACATGAATCTAACCAGCTGCAATCAAATAAAAAATTAAAGAATTCTAAACTTATTGAGAAAAATATCAAACTATACGTTTTACAGATTAATGTAACAACTATTTTTTTTTACATTTTTGGCTATTTAACAATGTGAAAAATAAACAACACACGCAAACATTTTAATCATCACAATATCCATTTACGTATGTATTTTAAATTGGTGTGTTTTATATTATCAATTTATACATTTTAAAGCTAAATATAGTAAAAGCTTATCCTACCGATATTTTAACGAATCAGTGCTGTACACTTTGACAAATATGAAATATCAATGTCATTTCCTCAGAGCTAAGTTATTAGATAACAATGTCACTTCTTTTGGGTTTATTTGATACTAATTAATATTGTATTTATATTGATAATAAAGAAATAAATGAACAAGAAACAGAAAAAAAATGTACGCATTGAAAAAATTTATGGATGTTACCGGAATACGAAACTGAAACATTTCCTTTTCCCGGAAATAGTGATATCGATTTTTCCGCGGTATCCAAGAATGATTACGTTAATTTGAGACATAAATGTAGTGTTGTATTTATGATTTTCAAATAGCTTAGAATTTTATATTACAATTAAATTCAAAAACCCTTAAATAATAAATCTACATATTTATCATTACATCTGTAACATCTTTGATATGAGAAATATATTTTATTTTTTAGTGAAAATCATTTTATTATGAAGCCGCAACTTTTGAATCATCTTTTTGTCATATAACAATGTGAAAAATAAACGACACATGTGAACATTTTTCATCATCACAATATCCATTTACGTAAAATATATGTTACTATTTTCCATTATATCCATTTAATATAGTTTTATCAATATACTATATCATATATATGTACAACACGCAAATATGATATTTTTTTCACTACCAGTTAAACACTATAATTTATTTTTATGTTTTTCATTCTTTATATTTACTTAATCATTGTTAGCTGTTGGTTTTCAAAACAAATATAAATAAATAAAAACAAATTAAATTAACGTTTGTTTTAAATTGCAATTTCACAAATAAAACGTTTTCTATAGAAACAAAATTTTAAGTGAAAAATAAACGATTTTTTAATAGAAATTTGCTATTTGCAGCACATTAATATCAGTTATATAATTTAATTATGAAAGCAATGCTTTGATAAACGTCAAAAAGTTTTGTTAAAGGATCAAAAGGACAGCCTTAGCCAAACGAATCCACTCCACAGTTTTAAGTAGGAGGGGTCTTATCCGCCCTGTGGCCTTAATTCCTGGTGAAATTCCCTCGCTGGGGGAATAATCAGAAGGAAATTTTTAATACACATAGATCTGCCTCTAATCTCTCCGCGTTACAGTCACTATGTATTATCTGTCAGAATTATCTAGGAGAAGAGGTTAACTCCGTGGATAAAATATTCTCAAGCGGGATTACAAGCTGACTTGAGTTTGAGTGGAAGATTCATAGCGAAGTTGCGGATCTCGTTAACAAAGCAAAGGATTTCATTTATTATACGATATTTATTCAAATAAGGAATCGGGTTTGTTTTTCTTTGCTAAATCTGTACAGATATAAAGTGACTTAAAATTTCATTACAAATGCGCCAACTAGTTTTCTTATTGCCATGTTTTCCTAAATTAAAAAAATGGGAAATCTGTTGTCTGAACAGCAAAAACTCTTGAATAGGGCACTCTTCTTTCGTTATATTTCTAGGACAATGCGATTATTTTAAGCTTGCTACGTTATTTTTACCATCTTTAGGGCTATTCAATTTCCATTTAACTTAAGAAATATGAAAAAAGGCCACAATGTTCCACTTTTTCGGATAAAGAGTTTGTAAAGAGTACAAATGGAGAAAATTCATTATTGAGACTCGCTTTGAATAACCAATTTGTTATATATTGGGTGATCTTGTGGAATGTTACTAAAAGACAAAATAAAAAGTTCACGCATTCATGGAAGCCTGGGTATCACAGAAATCAATAACAAGAAAAAGGAAAGACAATTGAGATGGTATGGCTTCATTGGATGAAGAGAGCCCGATCACATTGTTAACCAGGCAATCTCCATAGATCTTCTTCGAATTACTCAAGAGGAGCAAAATAATCATGGGTATGCAAAAGAGTTAGTCAAGTGCAGAGGCATGGATTGGATGTCGTTATCCGGGACAGAAGAATGAACAGCCTGAGGAGAGGAGAGCTGACTCCAACGACGACAGTGAGTTAGGATGAAGCCACGGAGAAGAAGTTATGACTTGATTTATTTTGTCTGTTTTCTTTCCTACGAGAATAATTTTTTTAGCGTTTTTCTTAAGAGCATACACAAAAAACCAAATATTTAACTATTTACTTTATTACATACTTTATATATGCACAACGTTCTTCTCAAGCCCTATTGAGGGTACATGTAGCAGTATGTCTTATTAATCTTTACCTGCACGGTTAACCACATCGGTTATTTTGACGTTATCGGTTTCGGTATCACTGTATCGTCTATCATTTAGTTTTAAGAAATCAATGCAAACCCGGCCTTAGAAACATACACGAGAAACTCAGACGGAATCATTATAAAATATTTACAGAAACGTTTGTTAGTAACTTTTTTATTATTACGGATAAATATGGGTACGGGAAAAATTGAAAAGTTTTATAATTTTGATAAATATATATCGTTTATAAAAACGGTTGCAATTTTATTTTTCGTGTTCTTTTTTCTCTCATTAATTAACAACAATCGTCATCATGTGTAAATTTTAAGTAATATAAATTTATTATATATGTAAATTATGTATGTTATGTAAATTACCCAGGATACCAATCTAATATAGATTTAAATAAATAATAAGCAAATTTTAAGAAATTAAAAAATCATATTTCTTATTTTTTTAAGCGTATTGGATTTAAATATTCCATTTTCATTTTCAAAAATAAATGAAATACGAAGCCCCTTCTACATCACCTATTTATTACTAGGCGTACGTACACCCGTGAAAATTTACGGGACATAATTAAATGAATATAAATGTCAAGACCTTGTTGTTTGGTGGCACGAACCTTGCATGTAGCCTGAGCCGCGCGCTGATTGACGTGTCACACTTGGCTGCCCGCGCCTCATTAGCTGTTCAGTCTTGTAATTCCAGCAAGTTCCTATGGACATTCGTAATTGGAGTTTGAAGATATTATGAAAGATATAATACATTCTCATATTAAATCCTGACATATTTCCTTTCCAATTATAATCCCGACTTAAAAAAACTCAAAAATTGTCGAGCGTTAAGCAAACAAAATCCGATGAAGGTCTGACATGTTGAAATTTTGTGCATCAAATTGGAGTTTAATATGATAAAAATACTTTTAATCGCATACTCGTATATGAATTGTTTAAAAAAACATTAAAATAATTTAAACAACAAATATTCAGAAAACTTTCTGATATTTTAAATGTTAATTATTTTAAATTTAAACTTTTCTGATCTGAAATAAATTTTCTAAGCATTTTTAAGAATTAGCTGAGAATCGCACCCATTTTCAAAGATGTGTACCCTTCATGTATTTCCACATTCTCGATCCGCTGTAATCGTATAAGTAGTATTACATAAAATATGAAAATACACACAAAATGGTTATTGAAATTTTCAGGGCCCTTTCGGGTGAATGGGCCGGAAAGGCAAACATAGTTGATTGCATTTCCAGGCGCTTCCACCGGGAATAAATTCATTAAATTTCGTTCTTGTTGACACTTTAGAGGGCAAACACATAGTGTGGGATAACGCGCAGAACGTGTCAGCGCACGTGCATATAATATGTAAGATAGCGGTGATAGCGTTCATTTAGTTTATGCGCGCGGCAAAACTGAGAATGTTCTTGTAAAGCAATGGTAAGTCACAGGTCCAACTAGTTTTAAATACTAATATACAAATAACATTACGATTTAAATACGACCGCTCATGCTCATTTTATAATTTATTACAAAATAAACTGTTTCGATTTTTTTTTTCTAAATAGAGATGTGAACACGGGATACGTGTCACATCAATATTCTTACTATTTTCAAACTAAGCTTAACGCTTGTGCTATGAAAATAGGACTAACTTGCTAGTCTGGAGTGAGGTTCGAACCCGCGACCTTTGGATCACGAGGCCAGTGTCCTAGCCACAAGACCAACAAGCCACTCAGAAGCTATTAGAAGTATATAAATTTTTTTTAATAATCATCTCCTCCTAGTGTTGTATCAGGTCCCCCCAACGTTGACTGTCACATGAGAGTACATTTGCCTATCTCGATCGGTTCAAAACAGCTCTCAATAATGTCATTCCTTGTTTGTTTTTTCACTTTTAAAGTGAATCTGTCTGATAGTATAATATTAAAATATATTTTCCACAATTTAAACATCAAAAGTATTAAACTGGTTAAATAAAGATCTACTCTGAAAAAAATGTGGACAAAACATAGCAAATGACGTAGTTGAGAAACATATTTTTTTAAGTATTATGTCTAGAAGCCCATGACTATCATGAGAACTGGATTCAGTATGGAGTATCCCTGAACTGGGTTGTAAAACATGTATAGCTTTATTTGAAAGCTCAGATGTTTACATTTAAGAATTTTGATGTACGAATATAAAAACTCGACCCACATATTAAGGGACGTATTTTGATATATTTTGGTGGTCTCTCTGAAATTGGCATTTCATGTCTTTTTATGTTTCCCTAACGCTTCATACTTAATAATTTAAAAAATACGCTATATTGAGCCCTTGCCCGAAATAATGTTGTATCCGACACAAATGTAAATTTTGAGTTATTGATGCAGTTATGTTGGGTATGTTATTATGCATCGTTTAAGGTAGATAATATGTCATTAAAAAAATATTTAGGCTTCTGGCTGCATTTTAAAGTTATAGGTTTGTGGAAGAACGTTGTACATTGTTTCTCAAAATGGCGTCGCCCTTGCATCAATATAGTGGAGCGTGGTTTAATTTGCATGAATAAAGGGAGAAAACGAACATCTTTTTTTTTTAACTGGAAAGATATCAAAGCCAATAAGTTGAAGGATGCAGGAAAGGAGTGTTTATCAAGAAAAAATATTATCAAACCTGCAATTGACCCGCCGGAACATGTTTGCGGAATAACGTTGTATACGATTTGGCAGTTCTGTTTGATATTGTAATTTCATATGTGACAATATTATTTTGTCGAACGTTAACCGATTTTACTCAATTGATTTATCCATATTGATATTTGAAATGCTTTTTGATAATAATGCTGGCATTATTTTTGATAATAATGCTGACATGATAGTGCTCTTTGTATCGTAACTTAAAGTAATACCCATACAAAAAGTTTATTTAATTCCTCGTTCTTTTTCGTAGGTTTCCGGGATGTTTTCTCCATTTTAATATCTATATAAATATTCAATCAGAATTCAGGTTATTGAATCACAATAAAAAAAGTAATCATGAGAAATTAAATGTCCGAAGCCATATTCAGCAAACAGACTGAGATAGGTAATAATATGTACGAGAGACTTATCGTTTCGTAAAAGCTCTTTACCTACTGATGATCCCATCACAATCAGAGCTAGAACCTTCCAAAAAGAATTAAAATCATGAACCTCCTATGGTTCTACCAACTCTTTGTGGAAGAAGGGGAAGATTAGCTACCGTATGGAAAAAAATTATGCAGTTAGGGAGCCTGAAACTAACTTGAATGAATTCCAATCCACTGCCAATAAGGCTGCTAAGCTCAAGGACCTCGATGACATTTGTGAATTCATGTTAGATGAGCATGCTGCTTTTAAAAAGCATTATTAAGTAAAGCAGAATAAATATAAAACGTTTTGCGGAATAACGTTGTTTGTGAAAATTTCTTAAACAACGTTTTTCCACTGATTCAGCATGTTTTATTAAAATAGATTCAAATTTAATTGATTTTTTCCCTATTTTATATTGAGATTAGTTAAGAATTATATGTTTGTTATATTTAAAATATAAAATGTAATAAATTGTAACTGGTTTCATTTTTCAATTTTTCTCGGAATGAGAGTATTGTTGGATACAACGTTATTCCGGGCAAGGGCTCAATTAAGGATTATAAATGATTGAAATTTCTTCAGGGGTCTATATACTGCTCTATAATATTTTATGCTTAGAATTGGAACAATTTTGATTTGAATTGGTATATTCTTTTCTTATTATACAATATTTTAATTTTTTAAAAATTATATATAAATTTTAAATAATTTTGAGCACTTTAATAAAATAAAATTTTAACAACTCAAACGTTAAAAAGCACCTAATTTTTTTGGATATATTTATTATAAAAATTAATATTTCTGGGAATATATAAATGTTATGCGAATTATAATAATTTTATGTAAGATGTCTTACATAAGTACTTAGAAGTTACTAAGAATTTTATGACACCGCTGTGGGCAATTGGAAGATTTTGAAAATTATGAATCTTGTCTGGCATTTTCAACTATCAAATCTTTCCCAAAGAAAATAATGTTTTACTTCATAACATTGTCAGTTAGTAAATATATTTCCCAGACGTGTCTCTGCGATGAGCATTGCCGTACTCAACTTAACATTACTAAACTCCCATTTTCGGAAAACATCAGAAATTTTGCAAAAACAAGAATGATGCACTGTTGTGAACAATGAATACACAAAAAATTAAAAACCAGAAACCTAGAAAATAAACATCTACATAGAAGTTTTTAATCTCTGACATTAATTATAAAATTGAAATGAGCTTTACAGACTTGCTTGCTTATTATGAAAACAATTTAAAAACCAAAGATCTTAAAATCATTATACCTAACAAGTAACAAGAAGCCTGTAGAAAGTTCTAGGGTTTTTCATGAAGCATTTTATGGCACCATGGAAAATAATCTTCCAAAAAGAGAATGCCATTACGCCTCACTGACTTTATTTTGCAAGCATAATAGTCAGTTATAAATGACTGACCCCCGTTGCGTGACACCGTTATGTAGTAGTGGGTACCAGTCAACATTACATTAATATATACAAATTTTCAAATCTCGGGTGAAATAGGTACTAAAAATTATAATTTATACATAAATCATCAATATATTAATTACCCTAACCAATGTCGTACGTTTCTGCATTTGGATGATGATTTATATTTGTATACAATAATTTTGCCATGGTCCCCGTTGGGTCATGTGGTGCAGCGGATAACGCGTTTGACTACGAATCAGAGGATTCCAGTTTCGAATCCTGGCAGAATCGAATTTTTTTTTACGGTCGAGAATATTTTATTTGTTGAAATTTTAATTACATTTTTGGTTTTTTATAATCAATATATTAATTACCATAACCAATGTCATACGTTTCTGCATTTGTATGATGATTTCTATTTGTATACAAAAATTTTGCCATGGTCCCCGTTGGGTCGTGTGGCGCAGCGGATAACGCGTCTGACTACAAATCAGAGGATTCCAGTTTCGAATCCTGGCAGAATCGAATTTTTTTTTACGGTCGAGAATATTCTATTTGTTAAATTTTAATTACATTTTTGGTTTTTTATAATCTTGTATAAAAGTAATCAACACTGCGAGAAGAGAAGAGAGTAGGTATCTACATATCGAACTGTGGTTTATTCCGCTCTGACTTCTTAATCGGTTAGAAATACTGAATAAATACTTTGTCTTAATTATATCTAAACTACCCGTAATTAAAAGTGGAAGTTGCCAGATACAATTGGCCGCGAAGCGGCTGACGTAGGCATAGGTAAACAAAGCAACAATAGGTAAACAATTGGCAGCGCAGCGGCCATCACTGGCCGCGAAGCGGCCACAATAGCCGCCCGCAGGGCCTAACAGTAAGTAATCGGCGAAGCCGATTGCTTTCCTGCTAATAATTATAAATACTTTAAATTGAAATAAAATTGTAATTTAAATTTAAATTTATTACCCTAAATACCTACAGTTGAATAAGAAGATACTTTAATATTTTCAACAAAAGCTGCTTGAAATTTTCGCTCGCGAACGGTTCCAGAGAACAAAAGATTAATCACGCTATATATTATGACAATATCTACTTGTTTCTTGAACGAAATGCGTGTTTGCCGCCTAGTTCTTGAAACACTTTACACATTCAAAGAGCGTCTTCAGCGGTACCGGAGGAAACAACGAATATCAATAGTGACAGTGATAAATTGACGATCTGAATTCTTATTGGATGATCTATACAGAACGACTGTGAGCATCTCGTCTTACGTCTGTCTACATCCACTTAGAGATACAGAGCCGGAGAAATTCCTCTGTAATCCACACTTGAGAAATCTTTGGCCAACAGAACACTTATCATCTCACAAAAACGTATTCATCTCATAAAAAATGAATGCCGAATATTTCACGTTACCGGTATTAACCAAAAGTATTAAGACTTGAAGGATACCTATATAAAGAGTGTTTATTTTTACAGGCGGATAACTTTAAATTGATAAGAAACATAGAATAATGTTTTTAATATCTATGAAATTGGCTTAAGTTCACAGATAATTTTATGGCCTTACTATTTTGAATATGATTTTAACCATGTGGCCTTCTTGGCTGGCACGTACTTACATGGCGTAACCTGGAGGACCAATTTCCACAATCCAAATGTGTTCAGTGATGAACCACACTTTTGATTAAACAGAAAGTAATCTATCCACATTTCAACAAAAAAAAACATTTTTAAGATGTGTTATTATCTTAAGGAGCTACACCACCTGGGAGAATAAAATTTAGGTAGAAATTGGGTGATTTAAAAAAAGTGAATATTTTTCTTCAAATTGCTTTCAATTTTGCAAAAAAAATTATTTTCCGAATAAAGTATGCTACTTGGAGATGTGCAGGTATTTAATTTATTAATAAGTACTTGATCTTCTTTTTTTGTCTCGAACAAACGTAAAACGAGGAAACTTGCATGTCAGTCACGGAAGAGGAGTAGGTAAAACTGAAATAAACATAGACCCGGCCATTAATATTATGTATTTTGCAAGAAATCTCCAATAAAATAATAGTGAGCTAAATACCTTTGTACTTAATATATAATTTATTTTCTATATAAATTATATAGAAAATAAATTATATAAACATAGGAGCACAATATCTAAATTAAATTAGATGTAATTATTAAAATGTAATGTAACCCCTTCATACAGATTTAAGTAAGTTCTAAATTTGCAGGTACTTAAAATTTATATTCTCTCTGAATAAACCTACGGAGAAACGGTTAAATAGTTAGGTTACTCAAAATTAATATCATAAGCATTCAGGCGCTTCTTATTACCATTATTACATAATTACTGATTAAACAACATAGGTAAAAGTGTCCAAGTGCCAATTAATTTATTCTCGAAGTGAAGTCAGTGAATCAGATTTTCTGTGACATGCAACATATTCTAGGGTTCCCTATAGATAAAAGTCCAGCAATTTTATATCATGAGAGCGTGAAGGAAACTTTAATAATCCTCTTCATCAAGGCTAGCTAGCTGACACGTCTTAGTGTCACAACTTTAAAATTGTTTGACGCTTCCCGAACCATAACCATATATCCGCCATTCTGTTTGAGGGTCCTGCTCGTGTATAGTGATTCACGACGACATCTTCTGTGAACATGTTTGTGTTCAGTTGGTAAATTGTTTTCGTTAATCTATTAAACTTTTCAAAATGTAAAAATTTCAAAAACGGATCACAACTGCCAAAGGGTGTGTATAGCGAAGCGAATTTCAAAATGAAGACTACAACACACACACATTCACCAGTTTGAAGACTACAAAGTGTACACTACAATTGCAGTAAAAACTACATGAAGTGAAGTATTACTATGAAATGAAGTGAAGTAAAGAAGTAATTGTAATATTAATGAAGTGAAGTAATGAAATGAATAAAGGAAGTAATTGTACTACAAAATTGTAGTACTAGTGAAGTAAAAAATATTTTTTTCCCAAATAAAAATTTGGCGAGCTAAAAAAAAAAAAGGTCGCCAACCAGATTTCTTCATTCGATTCCAAAAAATTTTCATAAGGGGGGGGGGGGGTTTACACTTTCCAGAGATTTCTTTGTTTCTCTTACTTTCGATAACTTTGAAGTGTGTATACTTTGTAGTGTTCGCTTTGAAATGAAGTGTACTATTTGTATATACTTTCAATAACTTTAAAGTATTTGAAGTTTGTTGTGTGCACTACACTTCAAAACGTGTGAGGTGTGCACTTCAATGTAATGTAGTACTACATTATAGTAGTGAGTACAGAGCAGACCCATCACTAGTGTGTATACTTTTGACCCCGTCTGAACGTCTGCGCAACACTACGATGTTAATCGATGTATATCAGGGTGTACGCTTTTCTCTTGAATTTAATTTACTTTTCCAAAGCCTTCCGCGATTCTCATTTAATTTGAAACTGTACAGGGTAAGTCATCCAGTTCAAATACGATTTTTTTGTAAGATCTTAGCGCGATTTCAGCTGGAATGCACGGTGTGTTAAAGGTTTGTCTCATATCTCTTCTGGAGTAGGTATATTTAATCATATTATCCTTCATATTTATTTCTTAAAGATAACAATCATTATATAATTTTATAAAAGATAACAAATATCTACCATAGTTCATCAATTCCTAACAGTAAAAATACTAAGCGCTTTTTAAATACTCTGTAGATGAAAAAATACACGTAGCGTTAATTGGAAAATATTGCTGTATGCGCAGCTTGTTTTGAAAAAATAAAACTGGCGAAATAAATTTAACAAGCACGTTACCACTGAATATAAATATAAATACTAATATAATTTTAACTTATTTTATATAATACTCTAAAAATCTTGATAGAATTTTGTATGTCCTGAGCGATCATTAAATGAAATCTGCCTGGCGAATCATCGAATGACGGTTGTGCGAGGAGCGAAAATTATAATTTAATTTCCTTATTTTATTCTTAAATCAAAGACCATGCCTGTCATATAATCCGACGGATTAAACTCTCTCACCACTCTTGACAAAATGTAAACATATTATGTTATAATTTATATAAGTTAATATACAGTGAAGAATGAACGAATAAAATATATTATTGAACTAAGCGGGGCTGGCGCACACACAATGGAGTGGATAAATTCCTACAGTGAAGAGTGTACTCAAGTATGGATAAAGATTAGTAGTGCCAAAATATTAGTAATGGTCGTTAGAACATTGCTCAATCAGTATACAAGAAAAGCAGCTGAAGCAAGTCGATAAATTCAAATATATGGAATTTTCTAGCAATGGGAGGCGGTAAAGTGAAATAGATCGGAGTTGCGGCCGGCGTTCTACTTTTGCCTTCGGGACACACTCAGCATGGAACACCTACCCCTACTTATAGAGAAATCACAAATGAGGTGGCTTGGGCATGTGCAAAGGATGCCAGAGAAACGAGTACCAAGAAGTGTGCCCTTGGCAACCTCGGAAGGAATGCGACCGGTCGGTGGGTCGCTTCAGATTAGAAGCCACAAAAAAAGTTAATGTAAAGAGGATGGGTCCTGACTGGTTAACATAAACGGACGCAACGCAAGACAGAGAAATATGGAAGCTCCTTGTCGAATCCTTGGGCCCCTGACTCCACTAGATGATGATAATGATAACAATTTTATCAAACTTTGTTTTATGACGGGAAGTAAAATCAAAAGTAGAAAGAAAAAAATGAAAGAAGTATCGAAATAAAATGATTTTTCATAAAATGATTTAATCGCGTGCGAACTGAATAAATATGGTATTCGACCAAATTATGCTAGTTTTAGATTTAAAATTTATAAAAATATATTGTTTTTCTAATATATTGTCACGGAATGGCGAGCAAAAGGAATTGCGCAATGTCCTAATTCCTTGTAATATTTCACAACACTATCGCACTAAGAACCACCTATAGCAATCTAGGGTGATCAGTATTCGTAAAATGCTTGCAACAATCGAAAAGTGACGAAAATCTTTTCGTACACTAGAATAATATATAAATTATGAACAAATCAGCATTTGAGTATAAATACGGAACTACGCCACGGCGCGAGTTGTTCTCGTGTTTGACAGTTTGTTCAATGCTAATTCGACCGCAAGGCGATGGCCAGTGTGACCAGTCGCGAGATTATCGAAACGATAAACAAAGAGAATAATCAAGCGGAGTACCTAAGCGGTGAAATAAACCATAGTGATAATTAATACGTTCGAGAATTGGATGGAACGTTCTAGTGAATGCTATATACGTGTTACCCAGTGATAATGACGAGTTCATAAACGGGTGATATATTGTAATATAGAGTATAGATTAAAAAATAACGGAAAGTTTAACGCATGTTATGTAACCTTGAATAATTAATTTATTAATAAATCGCTAATTAATTTCCTGTGTTTTCATTCATTCCTCTGCAGCCACGGAGCCACGATACGTGACAAAACATTTTTTCGATATTTTTAATGCTCTATCATTTACGTAAAATTTTGATGTTCAAAAGGTATAAATTTATTTTATAGTGCCTTTTATATTCTCATGCTGGATGCGATTTATATTTTGTTACGCAGGCCTACCGTTAATTGGGCGAGTTTGACCAATTAGCGGAGATGAATGTGAATCTGAATTTCCGACAGCGTCGACGAAGCTTAATGCTCATAAGCATTCGCCATACATACATGTAATGGGTACCGTTGTCAAATTTATTGATGGACATTTGCAAAAAAAAAGAATTTTGCTCTGTTCCATTTGGTTCACATGTTCATGTTTGTGTTCATTGAATCGTTGTGTGAATTTAGTAGGTGACATATTAAGATTTAGATTTTGCCATTCGTATCGTACAAATATACTTTTCTGACGCCTTAATATAAGAGTAGAAGAAAAATATAATTCTATGCTCAGCTAATATTGAAATGTGGTTCTTTGAAAAAGTAAGTGATATAAGTATTTTGCACATTAAATTTATACTCCGAATCTTCACATTTCTTTAGACAATAACTTGTCTTGACTCAGCACCGTTAACTACCTGTTAGCTGACCCAGCTATGGCAGTTTTGTTTACCTACGTTAACGTCAACAAAGTGCGGAAATAAATGAAGAAAAAGGAAGTCGCGCTAGCGAGACAGTGATGCCACTTCAATCCGTCTCTGCCATAACATCTGGTGGACTTGCGCTGCGCGCTCACAGTTTCTTTGTTTTTAATTTTACTTACTGACTTGTGCATTTTATTTGCTACTGAAGTAAAAGATACTCCTCAAATAAATGTAAAATTAAAAAAATGTTTAAAAAAAATTTGTATGCAGAATAAAAATATTTGAAGGTTTTTTTGTTATAAAAACCAACTATAATTAAGTCCAAATATATTTTATTCAACATTTTAATCGTATAAGGTAGCAAGAATTTCATGATGGGTTTTAGCAGAAATGTGATTATATGTATGTACATATTAGCGGTATGTACCCGTTTATATATTAGGTGTACCTACATATTAGCTTTGCCGATGACATGGTTATACTGGCACCATCTATAAAGGCGATAAGAAAGCTTCCTCAGATCTGCCAAACGCTAGTTATTATTATATTTCATATAAAGCCAGTAAATCGGTTATAATGGTATTTCATCAAATTACTGGCATTTGGAAAAGGACCAAACAATATGCTTCCTGTGTAGCTAGTTGGAACTAGATAGAGTGTCCAAAAATAAGTGAAGTTACAGTGATACTCTTGTCTTGTTCTTGTTTGTGCCGAGTTTCTTCCAATAAAAGATCTTGTTGTAGACTCGTAATTTATTGGCGATAACAATACGTTTTACAGAAATACGATGATTACAATGAACTGTATTTAATACCTATCAATATAATAATCATGCAAAAAAATGTCAATTACGTTTTCTCTCTGAAAAACATACGTGAGTAAACCAAAATTATGCCAACAAATGATCACTAACCTGCGATAGACTATTTATTTTCTTCATCTTCGAACAGTCGAAATCGTCTAGTTACAAATATCTTCGTGCCGCTCTTTTATGCAGGTATCTTGAGAAGTTTTGAAAATAAACAAATAAACAGCGTAGGAATATAAACTGGCAAAATCCTGGAAAATTCGATCACAACATTTACTAATCAATAATTAACATCCATTCATTCGATGTGACAAAATGCACATTCCAGAAGAAAAACCCAAGCAATTGTTTTTCTTCCTTTTGTAATTCGGAGGCAAAATTCAAATATGTTTCTTCACGCCGGCGTAGTGTAATTTGTACGCTGGGTGCGCGCGCAGGCTGACCAATGACATCTAGAGTCAGATTTATTAGCTCCGCAGAAGCAGCATCATTGTTGACATAATATCTAAAAACTCAAATATGCCTCCGGGAAAGGTTATTATATTTGAAATGCTTATTAAAATAATTATCATTTTGAGAGTTATATATATTTATCTATTAAGTTACCTTACAAATAAAAAATAGCGATCGGTCTCGATATATTGCAAAAAAGCCCTTTCACTCTTGCTGCTCGCCCTTATATCCATTTACCCTCTCTATCATGCTCTGTCCCTTTTGCGCGTCGCGACATACGTTCCGCAAATCCATTAAAAGTACCAAGGCCATGTATTTACTGAAGATTCACAGGACGACGATATTGAATGACAGAGGAGACAGCCAAGCGTTCGCGTGAATATGTTGTCTTACCGTTTGAATAAATGCAGTGAAATTGCGAAGAACGTTGTCTTTAAATTGTACTTCACCACCATCTTCTCCTGCGAGCTATGGACTGGTTCACATCTAAGAAAAAGTGCTCTAGAATTTGATTTCTATCTGCATCTCTTCTAAATAACTACGACTGGTATCGATTGACTCTTGACGTCTAGAATATAGATCTTTCGGTCGTAGAGTGCCAAAGTGGTAGATAGGGAGGGGGGTAATCAAAGATGGCGGATGAGTGTTTTTATTTTAAGCTTTACCTTGATGAATTATGGAAGGATTTCTTTGTTTTTGGTCTTGTTTGAACGGAAATAATATTGTCTATCTTTCATTAATCGACATTTATTATGTCAATTTAATAGGTCAAAAGGTATATTGTGAAACTTACAATTCTCACAAAAGTGCAAAAACGTTTCGAAGAATTACTCGAAATCTAGGAAGTTTTTGGAAACATAAGTTATTATAAAAGATATGAATAAACAATACAGCTCTTCAAAAAGAAATGCATTATCTCTTTAGGGTTTACATTAACTAAATCATGGCTAATAATACGCAAGGGAGGCGCGGGCCGTACGCTCTCGCCGCGCGCCATGGAGACCACTGCACTGCGAATAAAGGGTTTTTGTTTTTTATTTTGTGTAGGTACGTAATTGGAAACTTTATTGTTAATAATAATGATAATTTGTGTAATGTTACTGAAACTTTATTTTTAATAATAATAAAAAATTGTGTAATAATAATAATTTTGAGAATAATTATTAAGAATAATTTGTTAACATATATTATTTATCAACTAGTATAGGCAAGTCTTCTGTGTTATCGAAATTATGTTGATTGAAACATAATACATCGTTGTCTACGTGGCAAACACCTTTCATAAATTTTTGACGATTTTTGGCACAACTACATCTAACGGATTGGTATCCGTTTTTACATTGAAAAGATTTGCAAATACAGAAGGTGACGATAAAGAATTAGTAGAAGATATGGACTATCTTCTACTAATTCTTCATTGTCACCTTCTGTATTTGATATTGCGTTACGCGAAAAATAAAATAGGATAATATTGAACCACCGACATCTGCTCAAGCTCATTTCCGGGCTAGCAATGAAATGATATGAGATAAAAATCCACATATTCATTATAAAACTGCGTCGCATTATATCGTTCATCATCGGCAAAGAAGTGATTTACACAGATCAAGAAAAGCATTATCTATTAGTATTACATTCAAGTGTGTTTTTGCACCAGAAATTGTTGATACTCTCTGTCCGTCATACCAATATAGAGGCAAGGAAAATATATATTGAGTACAACGAACATGATCGTACTAACAAACCACATTGGAAGGATTTGACTTCATCCGAGTTAAATGAATTCATGGGTATTCTGATAGTATATGGTGCCAATTACCTAAATACAGATTATACTTTTGATTTGTTCAAATGTAATTTATACCCAGTATCGAGCGTCGAATTTCCTCGCTTCGATGATGCTAAAATGAGAAAATAACGATTGAATGACGGTAGAGCTTCGTTGACACGGGAAATATGTATGGTTGATACTGAATTCAAAAATTTTCAGCGTGTATAGATTCTACAACCTGTAACGTACCTACCTGTACACCTAAACTAAATACCTAATTATAAAGTTTAATAATTTAAGTTTTACGAAAAGCCCAAAGCTTGAGACTTTAAGCTACCGCATCGAGCTTTATTACAGTTTTTGTGACTTTTAAGCACACACTTTATGCTTTAAGCTACTAGATAAAAACTTAAGTCGAACTTAGAACTTCGGAAGTATATTTACATGAGAGCTAATATTATTTTTTTTTTGTTAAGAATTTATATTTTCAAAATTGGCCAGTCGTGATCCATCTAGTGGTTAGGAAAATTCCTCTTCCGTTGTGTCCGTAGCTATCCAAAATTCTTTTGATATGTGGTGAGAATCGTATTCTTACTAACGCGACTAGACTAAAATAGATCGAATTCTTACCTAACTATGGAAATAACAAACGCACGTAACTAATCCGTACTCGTCCTTCTAGAAACCGCTCTAGAATTCTACAGTTTCGCCTATATGAGAGATAGCCGATATCGTCCACGTCCGGAGTTGGCCTAAAAGCCAATTATATGCGGCGTAGCCTAGGAATAAACGCTAGTAGCAAAACTCCCTTACATTGAACCGCCATAACTATAATACCATCGGGGTTAAAATACTGTAATATAAAACAATACAATCGTTGCCAAGTTAACGGCATACGCTAAAGATTCCGCCCGCATTGATTATCAACATCTCATAATAGCAGCTTAGAACAGTGTCAGCACAACCACATGCGGCACCCATTTATGACAGATTTACAAGATATAATAGCATACGTTATATTCAAAACACAAGTAAGAAACCTACCAATAGCGCATCCCACGTTGTCCGATCTGCTCAATCTGTTCATAGTACATAGTAGAGGAAGACAAACATATTTATATTCACAACAACTAGGCGCAACAGAGGCTCAGGGCAAGCTTTGTCTGACATTATCGCAGCCCGAGATTCTAAGGGAATGGAAGATACAGATTTGTAAGTGAAATTTAAGAAGTGTCTAACCACTTCTGTTCAAACGTGGATTCTAGATGCCCCCCCCCCCCTGTAGGGGGGAGGGGGATGCGGCCCCAGAGCATCGCCGCATCCGGTGGTTAACTCCTGTTTAGACATAACCTCCCACACTAAGCTGCAGACCAAGATCAAGCCGAGACTCTATTGCTCCTGCTGGAATCCCCCGAAGTCCTCGCTTCCCGGCGACAAACATATCAGGAAGAAATCCCGCGTCTGATATTAAGGTTTGTATATTATCCCGCGGGGCAGTCAAATTGACTGGTGTATAATGATGAGGATCCCACGTTGCGGCTACATGAGCCGGATTATTATGATGTTTACTGCTGATTAAAGGGCTGAATGAACTAACTGGGTGACTGGAAAAGACTCTCCCTTGAGCGCGTCAGTCAGAGCCATGTTAGCATCGCCAAATATAGTTGATGTGATTGATCCCACGGTGTAGTCTTATTGACTAGAGATATTAAATGATGGTAAAACAGCATGATTATTACAGTTGATTGTGTAGTTCCTGATATGTTTCTCGCTGGCCGGGAAGGAGAACCCCGAAGGTCTCTGTATACAGCAAGTTAGAAAAGGTGGTGACTGATGAGAATGATGGTGTTAGTAATGCCATCGCGCGCCTGAATGCGGTCCCGATCATAAAAATTGATTGTTAAACTGCTAACAGATCTCGTTCATTAAAGCGGCCCCGAGCATAAGTATTGACTGTCGAACTGCTACCTGCATCTTATAATTTCTCGTTCATGAGGAACGTCCTATCTCGTCCTTGAGTACGGAGTTATTACATTCACATACATTCATAACCAGAGCCCGAGCTCGTCGAGCCAAGGGGAGTGAAAGAACGTAGGGGCTTCTTCCCTCCGGCTGTGTTTGAGGCACGACGCTCTGGTCCGATTCGAAATGCTTCACCTTTGCTTGACTGAACACATTTTAACTGTGTGGAGGCTTTGCGCAATTCTACTTAGACCCACCCAGAGTGTCTCCGCAGTCCCGTTCATCCCCTGGACCGAGAACACGCACCCCGTCATTTGATCCCAGTTACATACAACTACCTGTATCGCGAGTGTATCTCATTCTTCAATCCCCTTCACTATTCCATTTATACAACAATCACGTGACTAACCTCGAGAGTCTAGCACCGGTAATAAGATCTCATTATGCTACGTTGGAAGTTAACATTGCATAACCGGACGGAATGCCTATTTCCCGCGATCATATTCAATTTGTAAAACGCAATAATATGTATTTATATATGTTAGTAAACGTTTGAAATGCAGAATGCACGTATGATGACCTCGCTTCTATCCTAAAGATAATTAAGAAATAATTCCGACGTCACGCCCCGACAAGTACCAACTAGTTACCGCGTCCGTTGCCGTCGAACTCTGAACCCACGTAATGAAATGAATAGTGACCATGTGACAATGACAAATTATATAGCAAGAACATTCCATTTGATACACATAAGAAAATAAAGAATAAATAATATTAAAGGTTCTTATCTTATTTCTGTAGTTGGTCTGCTTCTGAGATGGCATCCTGATCCGAAGTAATATAACGGGTCCTCTCCAAAATTGAGCAATTACCAGCGCCTGTGTAGCCCTTCATTTCCCTTGTATATATATTTAATATCAGCGCCTGTAAAACTGTATTAGATCCTAGAAACAAGAAAACTATTCCCTCTACGCCGAGCACATACAGAACATAAACCCCTTCAATCTAGTTCATCCACGGTTATGCAAAAAGGCGAAAGAATAGTAATAGTAAAAGGTCCTTAACTGACAGAAGTTGAAGTTCTCTGCAAACTGCCCATATCTTCTAGTGGCGCCTGTGTATTCCAATAACAACTTCCAGTCATGTATTTAACATAACGTCCTCCTTGTGTGTATGTGTGCTGCAATATCTGTCATCCAGTTAGTGATTCCCAAAATAGTGTTTTCCTTGTATATATATATATATTTCAATATCAGCACCTGTAAAACTGTATTAGATCCTAGAAACAAGAAAACTATTCCCTCTACGCCAAGCACATACAGGACATAAACCCCTTAAAACTAGTTCATCTACGCCGTACAATGATATCACATGCAGACATGACCAATATAATTACAAATATGCTTGCGTCCCGCCGACTGGACGCCTGTGTTTTCCAATAACAACTTTCCAGTCATGTATTTAACATAACGTCCTCCTTGTGTGTATGTGTGCTTCAATATCTTCCATCCAGTTAATGGTTCCCAAAATAGTGTTTTCCTTGTATATATATTTCAATATCAGCACCTGTAAACCTGTATAGAATCCTAGAAACGAGAAGACTATTCCCTCTACGCCGAGCACATGCAGAACATAAGCCCTTTCAAACTAGTTCATCTACGCCGCATAGTGATATCACAAGCAGACATAAACAATACAATTACAAGTATGCTTGCGTTCTCCCCCACCTTGGTGGAAATATTCGCATTCGTATTCACCGAATAGTAGGCCTGATATTCGTATTCATGAAGGTAGTATTCGTCGCATCAAGGTTATTATATTTACAAGTATGTTCAAGTTCCCCCCCCCACCTTGGTGGAAATATTCGCGTTCGTATTCACCGAATAGTAAGCCTGATATTCGTATTCGTGAAGGTAGTATTCGTTGCATCACTCTCAATAATAAAATCATATAGATAAATAACTACGGTAACTCATAAAATATGATATTACTTATATTAAACGAACAAAGCAAAACAATCTGTCATATAAGTAAATAACGTGATCACGGAAGACCGAAGGTTAACTACCCCTGAACAAACCGCGAACTGCCCACAATAATGGAAAATGTTGTAGAAAACATTTCAAATATCTAATATTGAATGAATAAAACAATGCCATATGAATAACTATCGCGATTACGAAAGGCCGAAGGTTAACCACCCCTGAACACACCGCGAACTGCCCACAATAGTGAATAATGTTCTAGAAAACATTTCAAATATCTAATATTGAATGAATAAAAACAATGTCATATGAAAACTATCACGGCTACAGAAGACCGAAGATTGATCTGATCTAACCGCAAACGACCCACAATAATGGAAAATGTTGTAGAAAACATTTCAAATATCTAATATTGAATGAATAAAAACAATGTCATATGAAAACTATCGCGATTACGGAATATATATACAATTCGAAACACGTCTTTATAAGAACTTGATAGGAACAAATCGTGTTTTCAACGATTGCCTAATGATACGCAATACAAACATGTAACGAGTTCAAATAAACCACACATTCATGTTTTAATAAAATAAATATAAAATCCAGAAACATTTTTAAAATATATTGTTTGTACGATTTGAATTTATATCACACTGACAATCGTGATATCAAAACCCCATAAATACTCCGATCCCAATTATTTCCAAACAATACAAATCATATAGAAATCCGTGTATTCAATCGCCAGTATAGATAACAAAGCATTCTTTAGCATAAGAATACATCCGCCCTGAAGAACCTCTCGCACATTCCGAACCTCGCGACATTGAATATACATAATTATACTGAATTTTAAAACCCACGAACAAACACGAAACACCCTTCGTCAGTAAAGTATTCCATTTTAAAGCCTTTATATCTTTGGTAATATATGAATATCAAATTTAAATGATTTTTCATATGAACAGCGACAGAATTACATATTTCATCAGCGTTATGCAATAATTCCCCCGCTGGAATTATCACCGTAGCCACAGTACGATTTCTTGTACATTAAATCCGAAGCGCGTATAGTAATAATTATCCCTAGGCCCAAAATACGTAACAAAACAATCCACAACATGTATCAATAATTGTTACGATCCAGAAAGTTCTAAATTGAATACACGAAAAAGGCAATAGAAATAAATAATATTGAAAATGCTTAGCTGTTCACTGTTCCAATTCTCTTTGAATTATTATCAACCTCTGGCTTTTTCCTCGATCCAGCCAAATTATCTTCCTTACTGACTCTCCTCGACAAAGCCTCCGCCGACCTTCAAGCTGAAAACTCAAGTGCCGCTCTCTAATTTGTAACGCCTAAAAATAGTCCCTATCTCGCGCCATCTTTGATTCCAACTCGCGTGTAAAAGTCAAAGTCTAACTCTAAGGACGCGTTTCATTGGCCAGTTCGTTACGCGGACAACCGCTTTTGATAGGCTCGCTTCGCCAAACTAAAAGAACATAAAGCCTGCTTTACACGCCCGCGTGCCGAAATAATAAAGCTCGTCCGCACTTACTTATCCGGCAAATATTTAATTATAGAGTATTTAACGGTTTGTGAAGCTTCTCTTTATTATAAACTTTAGCAGATAGATATTTTCGTATAATTTTTCAGCAATGTCTATTTGAATAGGCCAATATCGTTACAGTACCATCAAAAACCCATTAAAACAAAATATAAAAAAGTTCCTAGATCAGTGTTTATCATATTTCTACTGTCTATGATTCACGTAAACATTTATCTATAACTGTAAAACTCAATGTCTGTCTGTTCTCGATACAAATCTACACCGTCCGTCCGATTCGACTAAAATTTTGCATACTTATTGCTTTAGAACCCGGCGGGTAACATGGGTGACATTTCCCCCCTTTTACCCCTTTCCCTCTCCCTGATATATTTTCAATACAAATCTGTACCGTTCGACCAATCGGACTCAAAATTTGGAAACTAATTCTTTAGAACCTGGTGGGTGACATTGACGACATTTCCTCCCTCCACTTTTACCCTTCCTCCCTGTTATATTTTCAATGCAAATCTGTACCGTTCGACCGATTTGAGTCAAATTTTAACACGTTGTCTTAGGGACCAGGTGGGTAACAGGTGATATTTCCCTCCTCACCGTTTACGCCACTCCCCTTCCTCTGGTATAATTTCCATGCAAATTTGTACCGTTTGACCGATCTGACCCAAATTTTGTATAATTATTCTTTAAAATCAGTCGGATAATATAGGTGACATTTCCTTTTCCCCCCTCTTACCCATTCTCTCCCCCAGATATATTTTCTATGCAAATCTACATCGCTTGACCGATTGGAAATTCCCGACGGAAAAAATATTTCTTCCCTAGACATCCCATCCATCCCGGCCTTGATTAAATGGAAACATCGATTTAACTAGAGGCTTTGCAAAACAATGTAACCTTTGTTTTCCCCTACAAATTTACTTTCAACTTAATCCTTTACCCGTGCAACGCCGAGTACAAACAGCTAGTCTTTAAATAAAATTGTTGTCATGTAAACCTCGTCTATGTTTTACACCTCATCTACAGATACCGCCTATCAAATACCAAAATGTAGGGTAAGGTCGACAAATATCCTCCCCTTTTTGTAAAAAAATATTTAAAAAAAACACACATAAAATATTAAATATAACGTCACGCATTAGGTACAACACTCCTTTATTCTTAAAAATTATCAAAAACTCGATAAATTTGTAAAAAATTCTATAAAGATAGCTTTAACAAAAAAGTACGAATTGTAAATATATTTTTTTAGGCTCCTAATTCCGGAACGATATTGAGATCACAATAATCAGTACGCGAGCTTAAATTGTATTCATAATAATATTATATAAAATAAGTATTTACTTATCATATTATAATATCTAATTAGTCCTTTGTCAATCATGGGTATGGTTTAAATAATTCTAATTTTCCAGACAAGTTGTACAGATAAATTTAGGTCCTGGATTTTCGACGCAATCTTTATGCATCCATTGGAAATATTTTATGCAAGTTTTCATCCACATCTAACCACAATTTACAACCCTAACATAAAATACAAAATAAAACAGTGAATCCGAAACAAGGGGAGAGATAAAATAGGCACACTTACACAAACACACACACACTATAACCTCATATATATAATATATATTTTCTATTATGTTACTTTAATCACTTTATTAAGATGGAGTGACAACGTCCTCTCAGACATCTCTGCCTTAGAGCTTCGGAACTGGAGAGAGCTGGCACTAGTCCGAGATGAGTAGAGGAAGATTATTGAGGAGGCCAAGATCCACGAAGGGTTGTAGTGCCAAGACTGATGATGATGATGAATCACTTTATTATGTTATGTTAATATCTAATATCTAATCTAATATCCAATACAAATAATTAATCTACTATATATCTATATACTATGTTTTGTACCTACACACTATTGTAAACTGTGTCTGTCTCAACACAGATATTTCTAGTGAGACCGGCACAGTCCAAACAAAATTTTATATTTAAATAAAATAGAAATAAACCAATAAAAAAAAAAAATCTAATCCATTTTTCCCCCCTTTTTTTCTTGGGAAAAGCTTTTATTACAAACTGGGCAATCAGCGTCATCATTGTTGCCATCTTATTTGTCAGAAGAAACCAAAATTGCGTCATAATCTGATGTTTCCTCTTCAGAAGATTGTTTTTTTGCCGCTTGTTGATTTTATCTTTGTTGTCTCCTGCAGTTTTTTTTTACACTTTTGTCCCTTTTTTCCCGCTACTCTTTCATGATTCTCATTCCGCTTCTTTCTGCATCCATCATTTCTTGTTTATGCGGTGAGGCCGTGACATGGTTTTGCGCCGTCTAGTCGAGAATGAAGGTGGTTCAATAATTGCAATAGGCTGCAGAGTTTTCTGCTAGATAATGGAGTCGATGTTGCTGGTCTTGTCCTTGTGGAGTCCGAAGGTGATGAGACGTCATTTACTAAAGCTTTTGTATTTTTTTATCGGTTGAAGAAGGAGCATGCGGTGTTTTGACCTTGGATCTAATATCGTCCCGGGGACGATATTAGGACCACGCAGGGGGATGATATTAGGAATTTGCTATTATTTGAATAATTATTTCAAATTTTTAAAATCATATGTAATAACGTTAATTTTGACAAAGCTTTCATTTCAATAAGTCAAGAATATCGATATTTAATCAAGTCAGAGAACATTTCAATAAAAAACTCACACCAACACACAACTCAAACTCACAACTGAACAGTTTTTTTTCTTTTTATTCCCTTTCTTTTAACTCGTAGCGTCTGCTTGCTTGCTTGTCTGTCGAAAAACTTTGGATCGATTTTTAACCCTTTTCCCGTAATCCAATCGAGCTGAAACTTTGCAGACAGACTCGTGGCGACGACATATATGATTTAACAAATTTTCGTTTTAAAAATTAATAATTATAGTATATCTTTGGATTTTTAGAATTTTTTTATTACTTGCTTTCTTTAGCGTCGCCCAACTCGAGCCCAACTCGTTAAGCGGTTAAGCGCCAAACCTGTTTTCACTAGTAAATGAAAAAGGGAGTATAATAAAAACTTGGTTTTAATGGGTTAGTTTTTTCTTTTTTCAAATATCTTGTTGTAGGGGTAACTTTTCACGGTCACTTCTTTGCAACGGCCGATTGAGATAACTAACTTTTGATTCGGGATATCAAAACTAGATGGCGTTGCTTGGAAGAAAAAAAACGGCGGGGCAGAAATTAGGCTCGGGGACGAAATTTGGCGAGTGTACCTTATGGTGCAATTTTCGAAGCTTTGAAGTGTAATATTCGATATTACTGTTTCATGTATCCGTATTATAACGTTTAATTTTTTTTCTTCCTTCTGCCACCCCTCGCACGGCCCACGTTTCTAACAGTACACGTCACAACTTCCCGAAAGTCCTTGAATAATGTATGCGCAATGTTTGGCATTTGAAGATTGTTCAATATCCCTGAAAAACTTTGCCAAGTTCGTGATTTCCATTATGACTAATTAATCAAAAACGTTAAGTGATTTAAATCCCTCTCCAAGTCGTGAGAATATTAATGTCAATTTTATCGCGTAGGTATATCATTTTCATATATATTATCATTTTCAATTCAATTCAATTCAATTTCAATTCAATTCAATTCAATTCAATTTATTTATTGATAATATGTATATTACAAACAAAATGTTTAAGGCATACATATTAGGAAGTATATATCAAAATAAAATAATAAATTAAAAATAACATAAAATCTGGTCAAAGGTGTAGGAGAATCCCGCTTCGGAAAACCCCCTCAGGCACATGGAATATATCAATACCCAAAGCGATTTTGTTCAGCATAGCTGTGGCTCTTCCAACAGGCATAACCATCGGCAGGTTGGTCCTGTATATTGGAATGTGAAACAATCTATGCTGACGATGTCTAATGTAATTATCAGGAACATACAAACCAATGCTCTGCATAATTTCAGGATTATCGATCATACCGCGCAACAATCGATAAAAATGTGTAATCAAATACACATTCCTTCTAGTCTCTAGACTATTGTAGCCAAGCATACCCTGGAGAAACTCGGTTGGGTAAAGCCAAGGATAATGCCCGTACTCTCTCATGTAGAGATATCTCAGAAACTTCTTTTGGACTTTCTCCACCATAAGAGAGTACTTGCCCTCATGTGGCCCCCAGATCATCGAGCCACTCTCGAGTCTACTCCGCACCAAGGAGTTGTAAAGAGTTCTCAGTACGCGGGTATTCTCGAAAACCCTGGCAGTACGCAGAACAAATCCTAATCATGTTTAATTTTTGATGACAACCACAGAGAATACAATATTGTCACGGGTTTTTTATATGTATTTTTATTTAATTTATTAGAGAAACTAACAGGATAATAGGTACATGATACTCTGATAATAAAACATTATAAATGAAGACTGTGCCCATTATCCCTATTACAAGTGTCTTCGGCACGCTCTAGCAGCATGTATTTTTGCATTTAAATATATTTTACATGTACATTTATGTATATTGTATATTTAGTGTTTGAATGTAGTGCGATTAGTATTCAATAAATAATTGATTTAGTGGATCTATAGGTTCAGGTCATCGTTTAGAAAATGGATGTTGTGTATGAGTGAGTTTTTGAACGATGATGAGGTATCTGCAAGAATATCAGCATCAATGTTAGGGTCAGCACAATACATATTATATGTGCGACACAACCTTGTGATGGGAGAAAAGTAACCGACATTGTAAGTTGTAAGAATCAGAAAGAATCACAGGTAGACGATGATTTTTCAGCACTCTACACCTTTTAGACTGAATTTGAAAGTTACTAGGAGATTCTAGAATATTGGAAGCATTTACACGAACATGGGTCAGTGAATAGACACCCATCACATTCCCAGGGTAGTTTTATGGCGAAAGCTAATATATCGACCCTACTCATACGTCGCCAGGTTGACATTTTTTTCTCTAAAAACCTGTCTCCGTGTCACGTCGTGTAAAGAGCGACGCGACCTGGAGAGGCCCGCAAAAGTAAACTCACTGTACCTATCTCTCCCACAGAGAAATAAACATTTATTAGATAAACATCCATAGTATTAGGTCCTTACATATGAAATTGGCGTTTTGCCGTACTGGCAAATTTGATCTCAAATATCTTCTCTTTGGTTAGGAATTTCAAATCCAAATTTATACAGCTATTTACTCATGTATTTGTGTTTTGAAAATTATAATTCATTTGTTTTTTCCTCAATTGTTTTTTTCTTTGCGTCACTCAGTTTACAAAATGAAAAACTTGAAATATCGCGTTATTTACGAGTACGAGTTCCACCGTGGCACCAGTGCTGCAGAAACGGCTCGAAGGATTAATGATGTGTATGGCGACGGTGCCGCAAAAGAAACACAGTGCGTTTTTGGTTCCAACGTTTTCGTTCTGGAAATTTCGACCTGCAGAACAAGCCCCGTGGACGGCCGGAGACCAAAGTTGATAATGAAGAATTGAAGGCTATTGTGGAAGCGGATCCATCGCAAACCACATCCGAGTTAGCTGCAGGCTGCGGTGTTAGTGATAAAACTGTTTTAATCGACTTGAAGCAAATTGGTAAGGTGAAAAAGCTTGAAAGGTGGGTACCTCACGAATTGAGTGAAGCAAATCAACAAACGCGCGTTGACTGCTGCGTTGCATTACTCAACCGGCACAATAATGAAGGGATTTTAAATCGAATCATTACCTGTGATGAAAAGTGGATCCTGTACAATAATCGGAAGCGCTCATCGCAATGGCTGAACCCTTCCGAACCAGCCAAACCATGCCCCAAGCGAAAATTGACTCCAAAAAAGTTACTTGTGAGCGTTTGGTGGACTAGTGCTGGTGTCGTTCACTACAGCTTTCTTAAATCTGGCCAGACGTTTACGGCAGATGTCTATTGTCAGCAACTGCAAACCATGATGGAAAAGCTAGCTGCTTAACAACCGAGGCTGGTTAATCGCTCTAGGCCACTGCTGCTTCATGATAACGCTAGACCACACACTGCACAACAGACGGCTACCAATTAGAGGAGCTTCAATTGGAATGTCTAAGACATCCACCGTACTCTCCGGACCTTGCCCCAACGGATTACCATTTTTTT
Source organism: Agrypnia vestita (assembly GCA_016648135.1). NCBI lineage: Eukaryota > Metazoa > Arthropoda > Insecta > Trichoptera > Phryganeidae > Agrypnia > Agrypnia vestita. The sequence goes on along the minus strand of JADDOH010002117.1, from coordinate 7,618 downwards.
CGAAATTTGGATAACTTCTTGCAAAGGAAAAAATTCAACTCCGATGGGGCAGTCCAAACCGCCTTCAAAGATTTTATTGATTCCCGTCCGAATGGGTTTTTTAGTAAAGGGATCGATGAACTACCTATGAGATGGCAAAAGTGCATAGATAGCAATGGTACATACTTTGATTAAATAAATATATTATAATAAAAAAAAATCGGCTTTATGTTCCTCCCATACTAAACGCCAATTTCATATGTAAGGACCTAATATTATCAAATATTACAAGTTAAAGAAGACATATATTTACGGTAGCAATAGAAGAAAACAGAGTAAAATAATGAGCCAATCGAAATAAAAAACAAGAAAACCAAAAGAAAGGACACAGAGTTAGGGCGGGAAAGAAACAGACAACCAAGGATCAGTGAATGGTACCCACCGCTTACCCAGGACCGTTATAAGAGCAAAAGCTTCCTTATCGATCCTACTCAATCGTCTCCAGGTTGGTATTTTTTTAATACTACTTTGCAAGACCGTGCCATCCCGCAGCGGTCGTATAAACCGCCGCGGTACCGCACGGCCACAGAAACAAACCATTCACTGTCCCCACCGTGAAATAAGTCTTTATTAAAATATCATACATGAAATAAAACAAAACAAAAGTTGTATAATTTAAACATAAAACACAAATGAAATCAAATATAAAAATAACTTTGTTATACACCACTTATATTAATTAAAAATCCAACCAGGTTTCGCTACTACCGTAGCTTCTTCAGGGATCTTCAGCTAGAAGTGGAAAAAGTAGAATTAATAAATAAAATACGACGCCATTGGAAATCTTGGTGCTTAACTACATCACTACTGTGGAACAAAAATTTATTACCGGCTAATTGTTGCATTTTTCTGTTTAAACTATTATCTACTAAGCTAGCTTCATAACCATTATTAACTGCTATCTATTTGATTTTGGACAATTCTAAAAGAAAGGTATCACGTGATAAGATTGCCCCGCGTTTTATATAGAGAAGACATCGCGTAATGTAAAAATTAGAGTAAAAGAGCACTTGCGTTATTTAAAAAGTAGTGGGTTCTCAGAATTTGTAAACCATTTAATTGAAGAAGACCACACGTTCAATAATAGCACAGGAGTTAGTATTATTCATAAAAACGGAATAGGTATTAGACTAGATAATTTAGAGGCATTAGAGATAAGAAAAGCCATTAATTTAAATCATAAAATAATTAATAATCAAATAAATTTGTCTTATAGTCCACTCTTAAGTATGTTCCCTCTTAATAATAATATTCCCTGTGTAATCCCACCCCCTACCCCCACTATTGGCACTCCGTCCTTCCACCTTTCACCCTAGTATATAAGCGCATAACTTTTGTTTGTTTAGACAGTTAAGATCCCTGAAGAAACTACGGTAGTAGCGAAACCTGGTTGGATTTTTAATAAATATAAGTGGTGTATAACAGAGTTATTTTTATTTATTTAATTATAACGTCTCACCACCAAGTGTTTGCTTTCTTTGAAAATTTGACAAATGAAATCATAAGTTAAACAAAACCAAGCAAAACAGAATTAAATAAAATGTTAAAACAAAATAAATTAAAGTAACAATAACAAAATAATTAAAGACCTACGGCGGCTGCAGTGGATGGTTTGAAGTCAAACAACGTAAACCGCCCCTCAAGGGGATAATAAATGACAAACAAAAAGAAACATAGGACGACTTCCGGCAACGATGTCAGGACCGGCAGAAAAAACAGATACTCAGTGCAGGAGCAGCACTCAACGGAAGGAAAATAATTGGTTTCTGCCCGTAAACAATATGAAACTTAACTAAAGGAAAAATACGAAAAAAAAACTCATGATCTCCTCAAGATCTCCCAGCGGGGAACGACCAACAAGCGAGAAGTCTTTCGAATATGAACGTCGGTGATTTAAATATCTTACGAAATTGAACAGAATATTCGAGAAAGTGATCGAAGCAAAAGAAACAGCAAACATCGTCATAATCAGTGTTTAAAGAGTTAAGGTTGTTATTACGGTCGTTAGACATATTTAACTGTAATTTCGGATATTTTATACGCACCGTATGTATTACCGAGAAGCGAATCTCGACGTTTCGTTGGATACTTAACCAACGTCATCAGGAGGACGACCTTTACCCGCGGAGGTGGAGGTCAGACTGATTTGGTGCTGCTTTCTAGGGCGTAAATTGTATGCACTTTGTTGTGGAGTGTTCTCTTCTTCTGCAAAAGAGGTCGCCAGTGTGCAATATGTACTAGTTACGTCGGCGGATTTTACTGCGACTTCTCTCAAGGGTTAAATCAGCGTCGTAAGAATAGGGCGCCAAATACTTGATAGTTTGTAGCTGTCATCTCTATTGAAATTGGGATGTTTGTATATTTCAATGGATTTTGGATCAATGGATCAATGGAAGTTACAAACTATCAAGTATTTGGCGCCCTGTTCCAACGACACTGATTCAACCTTCCTTCCTTGAGAGAAGTCGCAGTAAAAACCCGCCGACGTAACTAGTGCATATTGCACACTGGCGACCTCTTTTGCAGACGAAGAGAACACTCCACAACAAAGTGCATACACTTTACGCCCTAGAAAGCAGCACCTAATCAGTCTGACCTCCACCTCCGCGGGTAAGGGTCGTCCTCCTGATGACGTTGGATAAGTATCCAACGAAACGTCGAGATTCGCTTCTCGGTAATACATACGTTGCGTATAAAATATCCGAAATTACAGTTAAATAATCAGTGTTCATCGGATGAGATACCTACAGTTTAAGTTTAACTTGTCGATGCTTTAGTTAATATAATCACCCGTTGATGACAACTGTGGTTGTCGAAACTAGTCGTGTAGTCATAAACTCACAAGTGGTCTTAGATAAGTGCTATATTTATATATAATTGTTTTACAAACATTCGTAATAGTTTTTTTTTTGACATCACCATGCTGTAACCAAATTTAATCTGCTTATCCAAATTTTAATGGTGAAAACAACCGAGCACTCAATAATAACGGAAAATTATTAATTTTAATCTAAATAATGATCAAAGCATATCAAAAATGATTTAATAATGTATAGTCATCTGTTTTACGTAAATGTTGAAAATTTCAGTGCTTTAGCTAGTCTATGCTAAACAAAATAAAATCGTCAGTAATGTACTGATGCCTTTCAGCGCCCTCATAGGCCCTTCGGTCGATGGGAACAGAGCGGTCATTCGTTTAGTCTGAACTAACTAACTAACCATCATGCCGTTTCCCCGCAGGGGTAGGCAGAGATGATTGAACGCAACACTCTTCTATCCTGGCACACCACTTTTGCTTCGGCCACATTCATATATCTGAAGTCTACAATATAGAAAATTTGTTATTTTTAAAATGTCACAGTAAAAATTTTACCCTTATAAATATTCCTTAAAGCTATTGTGTACTTTCTAATAATCCATGTCTTATCCTTAAGTATATCTTATCTATATACTTTTAATATTATTTATGGATATCTATATTTGGTTTGCCGCAAGTTTTTCGACATCAGGTCTCATTATTTTTATATTAATATTTTTTATTAGGTTTCGCATGCTTTTGGAACATAATATTGGTTATTAAGCCAATTGAATCCCTACGTGGAAACATTTTTTCCTCATGCTAAATATGGCTGACTGTTAAAAGGTTAGAGAGTGTTCCAGATCTGTCTAAAATAGAATTCTCCAATACATTTAAGAAAGCCTTCTATGCGGCTTTTAACAATTCTCCGTAACATATGGATTATTTTGATTTACATCAAATTTTTTAACCCTTATCATTATTAGCTATTTAATATAACATATACGAATGCAAGTATTTTTGATTTCTTTAGTAAGTTTATTTAACCTAAAATTTATTGTTAACTAAAATCAACCATTAATATATTCTTCTTCTTCAAATGTATTAAAATTTAAATGCTTTGAAACATGTTGATTTTTTTCAATAAATAAGTGGTTTAAACAAAGTTAATTTATATTAATTATTAATATATTCAATCAATAAATAGGTACTGAAAATGTATAAAGCAGGAAGTGCCGTGAAAACCTAAGAACATTCTTGAAATTTTTTCTCAATATTTCTGACTTATTTTTTATAGAACTTTGAACTATCATTACATTAACTTTTATATATCGATTACGAAAACATCATTTGTTTGAATATAAGGTAAATAAAATATTAAAAACCCCCCAGAAATTCCAATTGGACTATCATTACACACTAACTTATATCATATTATAACGAAAAAGTCATTCGTTTCAACAAAAATTTAATAAAATTATAAACACCCTGAAAAATTCCAATTGGAATGTTTTCCAATTGGAATTGGAAGGTTTTTCTCATTTAATTTGACTTGTATTAAAGGAGATTAATTTTTCATATTCGATATAAGTTACTGTAATGATAGTCCAACGTTTTACAAAAAATAAGTCAGAAATAAGTCATAAAGTAGCTTATTGGTGTAGTTGTCATGACGCTCACCTAGTGATCTGGTGGTCCGTGGTTTGAGCCCCATTCCAGGACACCAATAAGTTATTCCTATGTTCATAGCACAGACTTTTGGCTTAGTTCGAGAATAGCTGTGAGAATACATCGTGTCCGCATCTCTATTTTTTTAAAAAGGAAAAAAATGTATTGAAAAATAATTGCAAATTTCGATGTCGTTTATCTCCATTTGTCATGGTTGATTGAACATTTTCGACTCATAATTAAAGCAGGAATCTACCTGCAAAGTACTGTGGACTAGTGGACACCGTTATTAAATTCATATTTTTCCACGTGTGTCCACTCCGAATGGAGTATATTGGTCGAGTACATAGACACCAGAGGCGTGCAGAAAAAATATTGAGGCATTTACGTTAGCATACATTTAAAAAAAAAATTCGAAATAAAATATATATTTAGTAATATTCCTACCCCAACTGTTATTAAACGGATTAAGATTTCAATTTGCCATAGTCTTGTTTCCGTTTTTAGATTAATTATAAAAATTTAAGTAAAATTAAATAAAAATGTGAAAGAAACATTAAAATATCTTTACAAAGAGTAGCTTGTTGGTCTTGTGGTCACGACTCTCGCCTCGTGATCCAAAGGTCGCGGGTTCAAATCTCACTCCAGACCAGCAAGTTAGTCCTATTTTCATAGCACAAGCGTTTAGCTTAGTCTGAACGTATTAAGAATATTGATGTGACACGTACTCCGTGTTCGCATTTCTATTTAAAAAAAAAATGAAAAAGTTGTGGGACTTGAAAGATGCGTAGCAAAAATAATTTCGTTTCATGGGACGGTCCAGCGTGTGAAGTCACTTGACCTAGCCGACGCAGCTCGTGTTCGCTTACTGCCTGCGATGCGATAATCTCGACTAGGTCAAATGACGTCACAGGCGGCACAGGTCACATTCGATCCGCGCTAAAATACGTAAACTTAAATAATCTATATCTCAGTCATTTATTGACAGATTTCTATTTTTTTTTTCACTGGTTTATTAGTTTTGATCTATATTTTTTTGATCTATATTGATCTATATTTGATCTATATACAGAACTCATTCATCCACCGAACATGCAAAGCATACAATGACCACTTCAATGACATTGATATATTTAATACCAACATCTCAGCTCTTAAAAATCGTATTTAAACCGCTTATATTACTTGTTTCTATATCTTTACCTGATTAACTGAGACCGATCAACGTCATACACACACCACAGCCAAACTCTCAACACTTTACACATACCCCCATATCTGTATACAACGTCACGCACAGAATACACACGCACTCCATTCAGCCACAATCCCATACACCTCACTCCACTTCCCCCTCTAACTCCCACTCCTATCCCTCTATTTAATATATGTTCTCTTTATTGCTTGATTTAACATTTTATGCCGTGGATCTCTATAATTGGTCTACGAATTACCAAATACGTTATGTATTATTATAATAAATTGTATACTGTTGAGATTCCCAAAAAAAAAAATTTAATTTCATTTATAGTATTATCATTCTTGTAATGTCTTGTAGAATTTATTTTATTTATTATAAATCTACCGGAAAACACTTAAAATTTTGACATTTTACTGTCACCTGAGCAAAATTGTGTTGAGTTTGGTGATGAAATGCACTTCACGCCTTATATTTATTGTTCGTGTTGGCCTAAAAGCCCCTCCACCCCTAGAAATATGATACGGCCCAAGGGTCCTATATAAATATCTAAAATTTTCAAAGGAGTTCGGGGAGACAATTTTCGGAAGAAAACTTCAAATTTAATTTGTTTAATAAGTAAACAGTATTAATGAAAATATTTTCCCCGTACGCAAATACATTCTGTTTTAATTAAATAATAATTAGAACGTAGATTATTTTATACAAGGACTTTCTTAAAACGTTGAGAAAACATCTTTAAATAACATTAAACTTCGGATTTACTTTTATGAAATATTAGCTGAACCCTGAAATGGTTTGTAATTGTTAGATTTGAGTATATACATGTATTGTAGCGAAATGGCAAAATAGATTTCGTACAGAATCCCTAGTGATATGTCAATGACGACAGTAACAAAGAAGCCTCTAACACAGTCTACCATACTCTCATATCATATACAAAATTCTGGAACCGTCTACAAACGCCTGGAACAACCTAGAAGCGACGGGAACTTTATACAAATAATCTTCTCGAGGGTTCGAATCCAATTAGATCACATATAAATAGCGCGGATCAGAGAGTTCTGTTATGACAGTTTGTTCAGCGCGAAGTGGATCACGGACGACGGCAAGGTGTGCCCAGTCGTGATTGTGAAGCGAGACATACCGAGTAAAATAATCGGACGAGTTATTACTTATGGTTCTTACGGATAGTTGCGAAATAAATAAGTGCGAGGATTGAATGTGCTAACGATCGATGAATAAAGTGTTACCCAGCGATAAAAAAGTGTTCACATACGAGTGGTACTATTATGAAATAACGCGATTTAAAGAATAGCTCTAAGTTAAATTCGTGTTAAGTGACTTTGTACATTGAATAATTAATAAATAAATCGCAAATTAATTTCCAATTTTGCCTCCAGCAGTCACGACCCGTGACAATGTAGGTTAATAAATATAAAACATTTAGGCCTCTAACATTCTTTTCACTGGTCAGCTCGAGGATTTTAATAGCTTTAAGCTTTCTTCGGACAACGAGGATCATTTAAAAAAAAATCGAACGTAAATCGGTACTCAATATATGATAACATAAGACTTCCATATCTCTAACTAGAACCATTTGTAAGTTAAACGAATTATTTCTGTATTGCAATACACAACATTTCTAAAATATCTAGAATAACAATTTAAATATGGCTACAAATATATTATTCAAAGAACGTTTATCATATATGAACGGTTCGGGTATTTTAGTTAAGTTTTAATTAAAATTGAGACAAAGAAATAAAAAAAGGTAAACGCGATTTACTCGGAACGCGACATTTTGGATTGTGGCGTCTTGTTCTAAGGGCGCGAAATATTTGCGCCAATATGCGTGGCGTTCTATACTCTCTCGTATGTGAGCTATGTTGTGCATTCGCGGCTTTCTGAGTGTA
>JADDOH010002116.1:0-47373 GCA_016648135.1 Agrypnia vestita | reverse complement strand
TAGGTACTCTGCACGGACACTGATTTCATGGAGAGGACGTGTCCGCGGTCGAATTCTTGACTGGCCATATCATCATCTTTTTATCGCCATAAAAATACACACACACACAGTCACGGCTTATTCCCACAGGGATTGACTAAAGGTATTTATTTCTTTATTTAACTCCCGTATGGGCTTTAACAAAATATACAAAATATAAATTTAAAAATATGACATAAGACAGATATACAGTTAAAAAGCACAAGTACATATAATAGAATTGTGAAAATTTAGATTGCAGTTGAAAAGATCTTATAGGTGTGTGTAAATCAAAAAGAGAAGTTTAAGTAGTAAGAAAAAGAAAAAGAAAAATTTATTTTCCATTTCCATTTAGTTGAGATGTAAAGAATTGTATCAACTTTGTCCTATACACAGTTATATTATCAGCATAAATGTCAGCAGCCTCTGCATATTCATTACACAGTTTGCTACAATAGAATAATGCACTGTGTCTTGATGACCTTGATGGGGCATACAAGTCGATCAGACTTACAATCTGTGGGCAATCAATCATGCTGTTTATGATCCTCTACAGAAATATTAGGTCTCTCACGGTATGGTATTTGTTCTTATAAGGCCACATTAGACATCTTATCTCACATCCAATCTGATGATGAGAATTGTATAAAAAAGAAGTGGGACCTTTCGCAAAATATTAGGTCCTTACATATGAAATTGATGTTTTGCCGTACTGGCAAATTTGATCTCAAATATCTTCTCTTTGGTTAGGAATTCCAAATCCAAATTTATACAGCTATTTACTCATGTATTTGTGTTTTGAAAATTATAATTCATTTGGTTTTTCCTCAATTGTTTTTTTCTTTGCGTCACTCAGTTTACAAAATGAAAAACTTGAAATATCGCGTTATTTACGAGTACGAGTTCCACCGTGGCACCAGTACTGCAGAAAAGGCTCGAAGGATTAATGATGTGTATGGCGACGGTGCCGCAAAAGAAAACACAGTGCGTTTTTGGTTCCAACGTTTTCGTTCTGGAAATTTCGACCTGCAGAACAAGCCCCGTGGACGGCCGGAGAACAAAGTTGATAATGAAGAATTGAAGGCTATTGTGGAAGCGGATCCATCGCAAACCACATTCGAGTTAGCTGCAGGCTGCGGTGTTAGTGATAAAACTGTTTTAATCCACTTGAAGCAAATTGGTAAGGTGAAAAAGCTTGAAAGGTGGGTACCTCACGAATTGAGTGAAGCAAATCAACAAACGCGCGTTGACTGCTGCGTTGCATTACTCAACCAGCACAATAATGAAGGTATTTTAAATCTTAAATCTGGCCATATGATTACGGCAGATGTCTATTGTCAGCAACTGCAAACCATGATGGAAAAGATAGCTGCTAAACAACCGAGGCTGGTTAATCGCTCTAGGCCACTGCTGCTTCATGATAACGCTAGACCACACACTGCACAACAGACGGCTACCAAATTAGAGGAGCTTCAATTGGAATGTCTAAGACATCCACCGTACTCTCCGGACCTTGCCCCAACAGATTACCATTTTTTTCGAAATTTGGATAACTTCTTGCAAAGGAAAAAATTCAACTCCGATGGGGCAGTCCAAACCGCCTTCAAAGATTTTATTGATTCCCGTCCGAATGGTTTTTTTAGTAAAGGGATCGATGAACTACCTATGAGATGGCAAAAGTGCATAGATAGCAATGGTACATACTTTGATTAAATAAAAATATTATAATAAAAAAAAATCGGCTTTATGTTCCTCCCATACTAAACGCCAATTTCATATGTAAGGACCTAATATAAGAACCATATTTAAATCGGCGGAAACACATCCATTCATTCACACTACACTTACGAATAGAAACACGACGTTGATCCTTACAAATAAAAGCTCAAATACACGCATCGACACATAGAGACAGGTAGAGTAGGTATACCTTTGGGAGAATAAAAGAGGCGTTGGTAGACCTCAAAAGAGATGAGCTGACGATATAGCCACTGTGGAGGGAAGAAATGGCTACTAGACGCAAACAACAGGGAAGGATCGAAGGGTGTGGAAGAGGCCTACATCCAGTAGTGGAGAGATAAAAGCTGAAGAGAGAGAAGAAGAAGAAGATTCTTACTCTAATCTTCAAATTACTCTCCTTGATAATGCACACAATTCTCCCAGCGATTCATCTATTGTTAGAAACACTATTGGACGGCTTCTTTTGGATTGATGGAATAATGTATTTTCTTGATTCAAATTGAGTCACTTTTAGCGGTATTTTTAACTTGTGGAATAGCTAAAAATCACATGGAGCTATATCGGGAGAGTAAGGAGCTTAACAAACCAGGGAACTGCTGTGCTTGGCCATGAAAACTTGAATCAAATGAGAAGAATCTGCGAGTACATTATCGTACACGGTTGTTCGAACATTTTCGACTCATAATTAAGGCAGGAATCCATCTGTAAAGTATAGTGCACTAAGTCACTGTATATATACAAAAAGTTAATATATAAAAAAATTAATCCATAAAACATAGTTTTCATTATAAATCCATTATACGCGAGGTCTTGGTTTCGAGTCGACGTGCAAAATTTCAGCTCGATTGGATGAAGGGAAGTGTGCTAATTTTCACTTCCAAGATTTTTCCACTTCATGTTGTATTTTAAATAATAATTACGTAGGTATAATAAAGTTCAATTATTCATTTAATTAAATCAGCTATAGAAAAGCATACATAAAAAATCTATTTTAGTCAGGAAGGGGAGGTAAAGGGTGGCAAAAATCTTTAAAAAATGCGCCAATAGCCAACGAATCTATATGCCAAGATTCACCGTGATTGGATGACGGGAAATGTGTTATTTTTCACATCAAAGATTTTCGGCGGTGATGTTATATAAAAGATTTAATAAAATCTTTATCATAATGAACCTTTTAGAAGATTATGAATGTTCTTTGATTTTCACGGTCACTCAGAGTCTTCAGGTTTGTGTTTTCTGGTTTATTATGCCGTGTTATTACGACCTTTCGCCGTACGCCGAAACGTCGACCGAAAAGGTCGTAATAACACGGCAAAATACCCCAGAAAGCACAAACCCGAAGATTAATTGAAAATCATTATTTTTACTTATCTAATTTTCTTAAAATACTTTTTTTTTATTATAAACTCTACCAGATGCAGCATTACATTCGGTTCCAATTTGTTGGTTCATGGAGGATGTTATCCGCCAATTAAAAACGCTATGTAATTAATTACAGATTAAGTAGTCGACATGCAGGGGAACATATTTTAATGAGCCTGGTAACCTTTAACCTTTTCATGCAAATGAGTCGCTTCGAACCTTGCGTGAGTGGTAGACACTTCCGAGGGTGGCTGGCGGGGTAGGAGGGGATGGTGGATCAAGGGAAAGGACGATACGAATTAAAACACAGAAATCTACTTTTATCATGAGGCTAATTTATTCTTGTGAAGACTTAGTTACTTCTTTACCATCACCTGTCATTTACCTGTCCTGACACACAACTGTCGCATCATCCACTTCACATGCCAGATTTACCACTGTTGAGGCTCCTAACAGGACCATCTTCCAGTATCTGGATAACCTGTTCACCCTTTATTTCTGACGCCCGCGCCGTCAACACTAGCGTCATATCGCATAGAATATCATCACGTTTCCAAAATAAAAGTTTTTGTTTTTATTTTTTTTTTATTTATTCATATTGGAGCTTATAATGCATGAAAATATGTTTTAAGTTGACTATTATAAGCTTACAATAGTGAATGTGTATGTGTGTGTAAGTGTGTATGTGTATGTGTGTGTGAAGAATATATTCGGCCCGATTCTGAAAATAACAATGTCTGGATCTTTAAGATCTTTATCCCAACACTTAATAGACGATATTAAAAATTAAAAATATCCATAGCGGATTTTGTAATTCTACGGCTCAAATACACTGTATTAAAAGATTGTTTCTTACAAACGTATTAATTTCTTCATCCACAGCGTCCAGATGAAATATCATGGCTAAACTTGTCATGACCACGTTCGGCGTTACCGCGTATTCAAATCTTCCCATCCTGACATTTGACAGATATGTCTGGATTTTAAGATCTTTATCCCAACACTTAATAGACGATAATAAAAATTAAAAATAAACGAGACATAGCTTTACGTCGGTGCTTTTTTCTGTAAGTTTCTATATGAGATAGATATAGAGGGAGGGAGAAAGATGTAGATTGTTTTCTGTCAAATGTCAAGATGGGAAGATTTGAATACGCGGTAACGCGGTCGCGACAAGTTTAGCCATGATATTTCATCTGGACGCTGTGGATGAAGAAATCAATACGTTTGTAAGAAACAATCTTTCTTATATCATCTTTTAATACAGTGTATTTGAGCCGTAGAATTACAAAATCCGCTCTGGACATTTTTAATTTTTATTATCGTCTATTAAGTGTTGGGATAAAGATCTTAAAGATCCAGACATTGTTATTTTCAGAATACGGATGACTGTGTGTCAGTCAATAAGTCGATACCGAGAGAATTCTCTCGTTGCAGGAATAGCTTTGTGAATCTACTAATAGCTTTGTGAATAACTGAATTTAAGAAAGTCATACTTTGGATAAACGGATCACCCAATAAATAATACGTGAATTTATTTGCAAACATTTTTTCGTCTGGTAATTAGAAATTAATTTCAGATTTTCGAACGCAAATATTTACAAAGGAAGTATTTCCATCAATTTATTTTCCCAGAATGACAGAAGTCCTTAAGATTTAGCCTTTCCACAATGAAAAACTTTTTTTTTTGCTTATAAAACAGTTTTATTTCTGTCCGAGTCAAAGAACTCAATCAATTTTTTTCTTTTCATATAAAACCGTCGGAAAACCAAAATTCCGCAATCTCCCAATTTAATCTTTGAGATGGTGTTTAAGTGGAAAAAATCGCAAAAGGAATCTTATTACTTTTCACTTTAATCCGGTAGTTTCATTATCGATTAACTCTTTTTCGAGCTCTTTTCACTGAGTACCATCATTCTTCAGAATGTGGATACATATTTATTTTTCAAGTTTATAATTTTTGTGTATTTTAAATTCTTATTTATTCATGTTCATCCTCTTATCTCACACAAACTATCTGAAGCTCTGCACAACCTAACCGGGTGTGTAAAGCCTCCAAAGGCTACATTCATCTTCCCCTGCCTGTACATTAACAAAAAAATGCAATTATAATATCTGAGATTATTGACATAATAAAGTAAACACAATATATCTAATATAAACAATATAATAAAAAACTACCGAAAAGAATACAAAACTAGAATTATAAAGGAGCAAAAAATTCATAATGAAAAACTTAAAATGACTAGATTATGAAATACAATAAGCTTTAATATAAATCATGTATTAGCCCATACAAGATGTGTAAGCATGGAACTAAATAAATAGTGAAAATAAGTGTTATAGTTAAAACTATCTAAAAATGAGGAAATATATTTTTAAAAGCTACAGTACTAAAAGCGATCAGTAGTAGTCAATAAAATGAAAAGCGTGAATTAAAGATTTGAAATTATTTTTTCTGTCCGTTATATTCACAATGCGTTACATTTAGTTATTAATTATTTTTCAGTTTTAATTTAAATAAAACCTTTAATTTAAATAAAAAGGGAATTAGCCTCCTCATTTACTTTTGTCCTGTGCGCGGTTGTCGGGACACCTTAAAAAGAGTGCGGTGAAACTTTTGGGATCGTATTAATTATTTATCTTCATTAAATCTTACTAACTTATTTGCCATTTCCCCGTTACGTGGGGGTAGGCAGAGAGGATAGAGCACTACACTCTCCTGTCCTGACACACAACTTCATACATCTTCTCATGCAAGCTCGACGATTGTTGAAGCTTCTCACAGGACCCTCTACCAGTATCTGTTTAATCTGGTCATGCCACGTCTTCCGCAGTCTCTTTCTCTTTCTGGCGTCATTAACTCTTGCGTTATATATTTTACTAACCATTATTTCTCCATTAATTCGCTCAACATGCCCAATCCCTCTAAGTGACCCTTTTTTAATTCTATTAATTATACTAAGAACAGTTTTACTCATTCCTAATATTTTTCATTATTTACATCATAAATGGATTAGCCGCACGTACGCCTAAGGGATCTCATCTCATTCAATCTTCCATCATTCAATCCATTTCATTCAATCTACTTTCGTTCATTGAATTCATTACTATTAAGCGGTAATAAACTGGAGAACTTTTCCTAAACTTTTATAAAGCTCCGTTTTGTTATTTATCTGGGGATATAAATTTTAAACAGGTTAGCCTGGAAATGAGATTTCACAGTCGGTTTCGGAAGTGTTGTGAATGGGCCGGTAATTGGGAGGATTCGGCAAAACAAATCGGGAGAATCCAGAATAACTGGAAGAAGGCTCGCGCCTTGAGTGATGGCACCCTGTAGTTGAAAAATGTGAATCGTTTCCAGAACTTGTCAAACTTTTGTTAATAAAACTTCTGAAAATAGGAAACCAACAACATCTCTTGCAATTTTTTTTTCTTTTTTTGTGAATATCTTCCGCTAAACAAACATATTAGGCGATATCTAAAAGATTATTGACTTAATTAGATTAAAACTTGGTATACGGGGGTGAGTCAAAAATTATCTACACACCATAACACACTTTCAAGATTGTCATACTTATTTTGCAAATGTGTGCTTAGTTGCTGCACGTGTGAAATTTGATCTTGATGACATAATTTACTTTCAGGCTATTACAGTGTAAACGTATCCGCTCGGCTAGCAGTTTGCACCAAGGAGGAACAAAGAGTTATTAATAACGAATTATTAGTGAATCGATTTCTCTGGTCGGTGGGTATGAATATGGCGATAGTGCTTTATCCAATAAAAGTGTTTTTTTTTTAATGGTTCGAAAAGTTTAAAATAGTGTGACGCGCGAAGACGAAGGTGGACGCCTGTCAATCTCCACCAATAATCTCAATATTCATGAAAATCAGAAGATCGACTCTTTCCTGACATATCTTCTAAGCTGGTGTTTTCAAATTTGGAGCTAATAAGCAACGCAACCTCGGCATGCTCTTTCACTAATTTTTCGTTCGCCAAAAAGATCGTTGAGATCGCGAAATGACTTTGCAGCTTTTCACCTGTTCTCAAGTGGTACAGCATAATACGGCATTCCTATGTATGGTCGAGCGCTAAATTTTGACTTGCAGAAAAAAGAATGAACAAAGGAAAGGAGCTCATGACTTAAAAATATTCAGTCAAGTCAATAGAATATATCCCTTTGTAATTACGAAACATGAATCCACGCAACGAATTAATGGATACTTGTAATAATGAACACCATATAAGTGACGCTATTTTGATCCAAATCACTATGCTCAGCTCAATGCATTACAATCTGGCAATAATTCCATATCTAATTAATTTCTAGAGCTACATAATACATTCCCTTGTATTGACAGTAGGTAATCTGTCAAGCACGACTCAGAACTGCAGGGTGGAGTACCTGACCATCGAGCAGGCACTTCAGTCTGAAGAGTCTCGTATTGCTAACTCAGTGTATCAAGCAACCTCTCAAAACCGCTTATTATAGCCATTATAATATTGCGACTTAAAAATTAGATTATTTCGATACAAATCTTTATCGTATTCAGACACGTAGAGGAAAGTAGGTACAGTTACTTTGTCTCAAGATTGAAACACTTAAGCTGAAAAAAATAAGATGACTTGTTACCCCTTTGCCTCTGCATCCCTTCAGGGTAACAAACTCGTGAAATTGTTTACACTGTAAAGTCTCTTCAAAGCAAAAAGATGCCTGTATGATTTTAGAAACAAATAATTTAGAATGTAAGTAGTAAGCGCGGAAGGAAGCCTGACGACCGTGTTCTCGATTTTTGTCATGTTTAGTTCTTCTTAAATAAATTTATTTATTCTCCTGTAGAAGTGTTAAAATAAATTAAAACCTTATTATTTTTTTTATTATTATATTATGACTTTCAAAGCTTGTGCTATTGCTTTTCACTCTAGATATATATTTTTTAAATTTATATTTTATTATGTTTTCCTTATGCTTCTGCTTGTTATATAGGTACTTACTTTTTACTTTATATATTTTATTTTAAGTATTTTCGTTCCACTTTAGGTCATTATTATTTTTACATGTTATTATTTTTTTTTTTTAACTATATATTATATTAATGTACTTTTTACCTATCTGTTTGTAAAAGCCCTGTAGGGCGTTAATAGATAATAAATATAAATAAATAAAAAATAAAAAATACCGACACACCCGTGTGGGAAATTTAATTCGGTAGCGCTGAATATCTCAAATAACAAACCATCGATTGATGGTGTAAATCTCGGCTATGAACACTTATTAGTCTTATTAGTTAACTAGCTGTAACTCGTCAAAAATGACGGTACTTTTATATGCCGGTTCCTAAAGAATAAGTATTTACTTATGTATAGCCGACACCCATAAAATAGTAATAACAACTTTTATCAAAATATTTGGACATTTTTTTTAAAATTCCTCTGCCGGCAGTTAAATGTACTATACTAAACCCAAGCAATTGGGCGGAACATGATGTTGTTCGCGTCTTTTCCAAGTCTTATATGTAATGTATTTTTTACGCTAATGCAGGCTCGGCGATAGCAACATCGTTATCGTTGCCGCCTTCGGGTTTGCTGGCCCGGGGTTCAAGCCCCATCTGCAGCCATTTAATTTGTTTTTTTAGCCGTGAGTTTGGATGAAATTATGGACGGTACACAAAGTTACGGGGACAGATAGACAGACAGACGAACGGACGGACGGACAAAGGCACAGACAACATAATTATTATGTCTGATAATATGTTTCTCTTCGCCTCTCTTCCAGGTGTTTTTCCCGCGCATTAGATACTGCAGCATGTAACACACTCTTTTTATTGCTGAATCTCGAATACTAGAGAACGAAATTACATAGAAAAAATCAATGTTAATCGTTTTTCTTTACTCAAACGTAATAAAAATAAAAAGACAAAAATATTTATACTCATTAACAAAAACATCCCATTCAAACTAACATCAAAAGAAAAGAAGTGTTCCTACCTATTTTGAAATTCAAAAAGTGTTTAATGTCAAGCGCGCATTCGAAACAAAGGAAGAAATTTAAATTTATTAAATCCAATTTTCACAGTTTATGATATAATTTTATGGAAAATGGTTACTTGTGAATTACAAAAAATAATCAAAACATCAACGTGAATGAGTTTTGAATTCACAGACGTAATGGGTACAATGTATTTATTTGATCCCTTTTTTGTGATGTATTTATCATTTGGATATTTAATTTTTTAAACACCAAAAAATGCTGTGTATCGTTTACCTGAGTTACCTGTTATTTCTCTTCTTTCAGCATTAGTATTTAGCAGCAAACGTGTAGACTACTGTAATAGTATTTATGCTGGACTGCAAAATTTCAGATGGATAGATTGCAATCTATTCTGAATATGAAACATCAAGTTTTTACCAATCTTTTAGTTAGATAAAAGCAGCGCCAATTGTGCTGTTTCTTCCTGAGCTTGTTAATGTCTGGTATACCCAATACTCTGGCGTTAGTTCGCACGTTCATTCTGGTGAGAATACAACAATATACAAAATTAGGCATGTCCCGCGACCTGTCTTCCCGAGCAATGTAGTGATGCGCACGTAATACGAACACACGCATACCGAGATACTCTGCACCTCCGTTTTCCTGAAAGAGTGGAATTCAACTTGTGTCGTTTGATATACAGGCGACAACATGGCGCATCCTGCATCTTCAAGAACTTTTGATCCCTGATAACTTGAAAGGTAGAAGCCTATCTCTAAGGTCGGTAGCAGGAAGGGTTGTAGAACCGATCAAAAATCGGAGAAATCGGAGAAATCGGAAAAAATGTCTAAAAATCGCCTCCGTTAACCGCCGGGTCTTAAAATTTGCGTCAGATCAGTCAAACAGTATAGAGACAGACAGACATTTATAGGTATAGATGACATTCGGCTCAGGTCGTAAAGCTTCTGATTATGGCGTCTCATACCATAAATACATAACCACCAATCTAGGTCACACACACACACACAACGTGGCGAGTCTGCCGCGTAAACAAAACCGAGGCACAGCAGTATACACGAGGCAGGGACACAGGTCGATGCCCGGAGCACCGTCATACACAGTTAGACTTCAAGAGAGTTCTTTGTCCGCAAAACATATAAAACTAGCCAACGCCCTGTACGGGCATGTCAGTCTCTCAACGACCCCGGGCGTAGGCCGGAGGCCCTGGTGCGTCTCTATCATTGTCTTTATTATCGTAATTATGTACAACTTATAATTGTTTTATCGAGCGAATAAAACCATCAAACATTTCACGACTTTAGAGAACTCCCGTCACATGACGGGTGGTGCCCCTAAGCGCTTGTTCACACACAGACACGTTCAGTTTCAGAATCGCGTTTCAAAACACGCGATTTGTGTCATCTGTTCACACAGCCGCGGTTAATAAGCGATTTGTGCGCGCGAAAATAAACGTCAGTTTGACAGTTCTGGTGCCGTTCTCCATCTTTGAATATCAGAGATATATTCGCTCATTACTTTGTTAATGACGGTCGTGTTCCATGGCAAGACACATAAATATCATTCTGTCAGTTCATTTTTGGTGAATAAATACCTACTTCTCTAAAATACTCTTTTTTTCCACCATTTCCAAATATCTCCACCAACTCCTGCCAAGCTTGGTTCTTGGCATACTTGAGTAATCCACATACTGAAGATCCCATATTACAGGTCTTTTCTCCACTTCATCAATAAAAAATTCAGTGTCAAAGCGATCCATAACCATAAAAAAGAGAATATAATCCACGCGTGCTCCTATTGTGACATGGAACCGTGCGGTGCCCGCAACGCGACTGAACGCTCTCGTAAGGCTCCATAGTAATAGGATCGTGCGGGCGCCGTGTGGGTCTATTTTCTAGCGGTTGCGTTGCGGGCACCGCAGCGGTTGACTAACCGCACGGTTGTGTCTGAACGTTCACATACAAACCTAGGTAAATGAGACCCGCACGGATCTCATGCGATTCTGAAACGGCACGGTTCCCGCTGTGTCTGAACAAGCGCTAAAGCAGCTTTCTCCTCATTCATCGATCACCACAAATTGGTGACTACGGACGCTCACCTTTCAACCCCCAAATGATTATAACGCCCAAAGTACACTCTATTTTCTTTGACAGCTCCGAAAATTCTCGCGAGATTATAAATTATAGTTTATTTAATAATTTGAGTAGCCCCACGGGTTGAGCACCTGCGGCGGTCCGCGCCTGATTGGTCACGTGATTGATGCAATACGGAAGGGCACATCCAGTGGGACGTATTTTTCTCAAAGACCAACCCGGAGATTCTTCAACTGTTTATAGACGGAGCCCATGGCAAGATATATCGAATTACGATTTTTGTTGGTTGTTTACAAAATATAGAAATACGTTGGATTTATTGTAATACATCTTCTAAGCTTACCGAAACACATCATTGACCGGAAATCACGATCGATGACGTGTTTGCATTTTCACCGTTTTTTTTCTGTAGTTATCGATTTGGTACGGTTAAATTTTTTTACGAAATCATGAAAAGTAGAGAAAAAATCTTTATATCAAAAAAATATTAATATTTGTTACATTCGGACCACGAATCCGAAACTTTTCAATGTCAGAAAATTGCTTTAACAATTTCGCTGTAATAACCATTTAAAATTGCGAAAAATTATAGAATTACACACGCAATCTTCTGTAAGTGATTTATGATATATTATTCTATTTTCAAATTGCTTTAAATACTACACGAGATTCTAAAACGATAAGAACTACTAGCAGATTTTAAAGAGCACTTAAATATGCCAAAGCTTCCGGAATTCCGGGTCTTTATAAGTACGTGGTGGTATCGCGCAGAACAGTTATCGTTTTAAATTTGATGAATTCATATATAAAACGAAATCAGCAAAGTACCAGAGTACCTACCTGCGTGCGGAATAATCTGGTGACAATTACTGCGAATTACGGAATAGTGCTCCAGTTCAACTTGTGTCCGGTGATTCAAATACAAGTTTAAATAATTTTCAGTGTTTCATTTTGTTTCCCACCGCCATATTCCGTTATAATATCATAATATTATGTTATAGAAATGTAATAAAAATATATATCCACCAAAAAATATCATATATTTTTCAAATTTAAATAATATTTTGATTTTACTGCCTCTGTTAATCCGTAAACTTTTAATATGATCCAGGATAATCAAGTCCACCATTTTAGCAAAAAGAAAGCTTAATAAAAAGTCTCATATTTATATAAATAAAAAAAATTATGTTCGTTTCTACAAAATCGCTAATCTCTGAAAGTTCTTCACCGATTGCTTTGAAATTTTGGCTTCAAATACTAGGCTGTTTTTATATACCTACTTTGTGTTTATATACTTACTATTTATTTATATAAATAAAAATGTAAATATTGGATTGTCGAAATCTTAAATCTCCTAAAGTTTTTCTACTAATGCTTTGAAATTTAGACACAACGTTCCATTCGAATTCGCACAAATTATTTGAAAGAATAGGGGGCGGTACTTACCCTTTAAATGTTGATAAATCTATACCTATAATTTAAAACTCAATATCTGTCTTTCTGTCTGTCTGTTCTCTATACAAATCTAAACCGTTTGCCGATCTGACCCAAATTTTGCATTCTTATTCTTTAGGTCCCGGTCGAATACATAGGCCACATTGACTAAATCCTTATCCTGACCAACGCCAGGTACGAACAGCTAGTAATAAATAAGACCTAAAGAAGAAATATAGAATGTAACATTGAAGATACTAAGATGGTTTGAACATTCGAAGAGTTAGTCTGATGAAATGATTGCCAAGGAAAAAAGGCAATAAGGAGAAGATGGATGTATAAATTGTCGAAGTTGATCCCGTAAGACCTTGCATGACCGAACAGAGTAAATTAAAGGAAGGCAAGTGTCTCAATAAGTCCATGTCCACGCCGTGAGGGCACGCGTGAGGTTATTAGGGGTAGCAGGTTACAGCGCTGGGGTCACGCTCCTCGTTAACGGGAAAATTGACTTAGGACCGGTTGTTATAAAAATGGTTAAGAAAAAAGGATAGATTTTTGCGTTTTCCACCAATCAAAACACCCGTTTTCTATTACTACTGATCAACCAACCGGCTCTTAGGGCGTAAAGCGAGATGCACTACGTAAAAATTGTTTTCTGTACATTTCTTCTAACGCCCGCCACCTTTTTACTAATGGTAATTACTTACTGATGTATATAGGTCTTTTCATATAAGCTTGCAATTGAGTTAGTGTGTTTCGTTGTGTTAAGTTTACGGATACGCCCCTCTCGCCTGCCGCCACCGTGGGAGTTTTCTTTAATTTTCTTATTATTGTTGCTTTTATTTATTATGTTTTAACACTGTACTTAATTTTGTATTGTTTGGTTTTGTTTTACTTATGATTTCCTTTGTGTTTTATTTTTGAATTATACGACTCTTGTTTTTTTTTGTTTTATTTTATGTAAATTTTTTATTTTTTAAATAAAGAATTATTTCACGGTGGGGATAGTGAATGGTTTGTTTCTGCGGCCGTGCGGTCCCACGGTGGTTAAAGTAGTATTAAAAAAATGTCAATCTGGAGACGATTCAGTAGGACCGATAAGGAAGTTTTTGCTCTTAGAACGGTCCTGGGTAAGCGGTGGGTACCATTCACTATACCCATACTAACTCAATTGCAAGCTTATATGAAAAGATCTATACCTACCTACAAAAAATTTTATAAACATATTACTAATTAAGATAACTTTATGAGTCTCATAGAGACGAAGTTCTTTACATGAGAAAGGCAGTATTTTTATAGGATGGCCCAAGGCTTTCGACCTGTATGAGCTGGCTTAAGTGATCACAGGTCGTCACCCTTTTAACGCCCATAAAGACTTCCATAATACTCTCCCACATAAATAACTTCGGCTCTGTGGGACATCTGTAATTTATCTTGATTAATGATTATTGTATTGTAATGCTGGATATAGCGTGGTAGACAGAATAAATAAAGGATCGCTGAGGTGGTTTAATCACGTGGAACGTATGAGCGAGGAGAGGATGGTTAAGAAAATATAAAAGCTTAGAGTTGAAGGAAGCAGGAATAGAGGGTGTCCGCAAAAGACCTGGCATGATCAGACACTACAAATATTGGAGAACGGCGCTGTTAAAAGCCTCGATCGTAGAGCATGCGTGAAAAGATATATGAACGTAGCCGAAACAAAAGTGGTGTACCAAGACAGAATATAGAAGAAAACCTAACCTCTATGCCTACCCCTGAGGAGAAATAGCGTGATAGTTAAATAGTTAGTTGTATTATTTATCAGGAAGCAGGTCAAATATTGATGGCAAACTCATAAATTAAGTTCTTCTTCAAAAATAGCAAAATAATTTTGTGATTTTCACCACTTTTTTATATATTGAAAATATCAACATGTTTCAAGACCTATGGCTCATTCGTCATGATACAATTGTATACTAAGAAAAATTAAATTTAAAAATCGAAGTATTGACAATCAAAATATTAAAAAAGTTATTTTTGGAAAATGAATAATAATAAAGTACCTCCTTTACATGAAAATAAATTATTTATTTTTAGCTAAATTTAAAATAAATTAAATTTTAATAATTATTATTAATGAAATTTAAAATGAATTAAATTTAATAAATATTACTATTACTGAAATTTAAAATAAATTATATTTTAATAATTATTATTATTAAGTTCTGCGGGTTAACTATTTTTAAGTGTTACAGCTGTTTCGGGCTTGCAAGGCCATTATCAAACATAACTTATTAAAACTTAATTTATTTTAATTTTCGGTAATAATAATATTCATTAAATTTAATTCTTTTTAAATTGCATTAATAATTATTATTAAAATTTAATTTATTTTAATTTTCGCTAAAAATGAAAATAAATTTAAAAGATAACTATTTGTAAAAAGGACCTGGTTATTTATAATATTCAATTTACTATTAACACTTTTTCTTATTTCCAAAATTTATAATTTATCAAACTGTGATTCTGTATAATTTGTATGTAAAATTTGTAAACCCTTATTTGATATTATCAATATAAAAAAACTAACCCATAAAAACCAAGTTTTTATTATACTCCCTTTCTTTGTAAAATATAACAACAATTAAAGACGAATTAAAACATAACATAACACTAAACTTACAGAAATTTAATATATTTCTAAAATGTCAGATGTTTTGAGCTTTGATAAGACACTTCATGCTTTGAAGAATAAATTCTAAAAATATTTGTCGGTCAATTTAGATTTTCGAAATTCGTAGTGAAGTACCTATTATGTATATAAAATATTCCGTGACGTTATCGGGCCGCCGTTGCTAGTAGTCAAACTTTTGTAATGATTCAAATTTAAAAAAACTATTAAAAATTTGAAAAATCCAAAATTATACTATAATTATTATTATTTTTTAACGAAAATTTGATAGATCTTCTCGATCATCGCCACGAGTCTGCTTGCAAAGTTTCAGCTCGATTGGATCAAGGGAAAAGGACCTTAAATCGATCCAAAGTTTTTTCGACGGCAAGCCGGCAAGAAAGTAAGCAGCCACGCGTTAATATAAAGGGAGTAAAAAGTGGTGAAAACTCAGTTTATTTCATCAATTATATCAGAAATTAAACTAAATGAACGAGCACCAAGCTTTAGGAAATATTCCCGGAAACCGTCGTTAAATTCCCGGCCCCTAGATTCGGGATGCAGGGTCCAGAAGTCTCGCCACTCGCTCCAGAGACATTTCAGTTTTGAAAATCGAATTTATATCCCCCAATGAAAGGCAGCCCGCGGCTAAAATATTTCCAGGATGGCTCCAGTCGCCAGGGACCACGGAAATTGGCCCTGCCCTGGAGGGACCCGCCGGCAGGATTTGTCGATGGAAGAAAAAGTTGTTCAGATTGATGGCCGATACTTAGGCACCCATCAATTATACCACTCTTACAGCTGCTGAAACAATTGATTTTTTGAAGACCGATTGATTCATATAACAGAGATTTATGGTTTTATGGCCGAGGTGAATAGCCGCTAAAGTACTCTGTGAATTATTTCAGCTTATGAAATAAATGACGAATTTTCTTATATAGGTATATACCTAAATATTCTTTTTAACTGTGCTATTATATATATCTATATATATATATATTATAATATATAGTATATATATATATATATTTTGTTAATATCCATGCATATGATTTTTTATATATATATATTACTTTACTCTACTTTCTTTATTGCTTTTGTATTACTGTTCTTATTATTCACATTTTATATTTATATACTCAATTATTAATCTTATAGTTATATAGTATTTTGTTGTATATCTTTATTATTTTTTGTTCTCACTATATTGTTCAGCTGCTCATCTCGGCACAGGTTCTTCCTAGTAAATTCGTTCTAGAATCTTTGTTGCCCATTTTATCACTGTTGAATAACTTGTCTCCCGTATATTGATGCACGTTACTAAAATCGCTCAAGTTTTCATTAGAAAGCTTCTCGCTTGTCGGTAGATACTTTCTCGATTTACTATCACTGAAATCACACACGCGCTAGCAGCACACGCCACACAATTTTGTTTTCGACCTCTGTCAACTCTGGCGCACACTGAGTGCGCAGTGCGCAGTAGCCTCTTTTTATAGGTAATGTCACTTTCTCGATGTTTCCATAATTTACGAGAGCAGCCCGATTTCGATAGTGCGCGTAATTCTAACATGTAAGCGCAGTATGGACGTATTCTATGAATACTCTTGATGTTTTGAAACCAAACCAAAATATATGTAAAATATATTTATTGTCAAAGCGGGCGTCTTCACCGTTCCACTATCCAATACATAATCCATACATTACCATAGTTTTCTAAGTACACGGATGCTGGTCCTCTGGGAGGATCCGGGAACGGTCTCAAAATGTTTGTCTCAACGAGACACATCCGGGCCATTATTCAAAGTTCACCCAGCGTAACTACACACGTTTTTTTTATTCCAACATTTTTCTAACACGTCATACGTTTTAGAATAAATTGGAAACGTCTGGAAACCGATTGAACGCACTGAAACATGTGAGAATATTTTATTGAAAATTAATATAAATTGAAAGTACTAGAGAGTACTAGTCAAAGCGGGCGTCTTCACCGTTCCACTATCCAATACATAATCCATACATTACCATAGTTTTCTAAGTACACGGATGCTGGTCCTCTGGGAGGATCCGGGAACGGTCTCAAAATGTTTGTCTCAACGAGACACATCCGGGCCATTATTCAAAGTTCGCCCAGCGTAACTACACACGTTTTTTTTATTCCAACATTTTTCTAACACGTCATACGTTTTAGAATAAATTGGAAACGTCTGGAAACCGATTGAACGCACTGAAACATGTGAGAATATTTTATTGAAAATTAATATAAATTGAAAGTACTAGAGAGTACTGAGAAACGTCTGCTAATCTCAGACTCAATGAAGAGAAACTCCTGAACTACCCCTCCGCACGTAGGGGGCGGGCAACGTCACAGCTCAGTGACCAACTTTTCCTCAGGGATAATGTTGGCAGGGCACTCTGATGCCCTGGTGGGAAGAAAAGCCCCCTAAAGGCGGAAGAACCTTCGTGGTCAAGGGCATAGAATGTGGAAAACAAAAGGAAAACTACCATATTAAAGGCCCATCGTGGCAGCCCAAGAAACAACAAGCGTGGACACGAGTGCTTGTTGCAGACCAATCCTAAGATTGCGACCCAAAAATAATGTAAATTGCGTCGCAGGGGTTATTTTGTATTATGACAACCAGTGTTATACATAATTTAATTTTTCACTTAAGTGTCTTCTTTTATCCTTTTGCTTTTTTAATCAATAATATCAACTTTTTTTTCGTATCCATATTTTATAGTTGTTTCTACAATTAATTTATTAGTTTTATATAGTAAATACTTTGTTCTCCTTTTGTTGAAAGCTACTCATCTCGGCACAGGAATGGCTCTTTTTCTTACAAACATTAAATTAATTTATATATTAGGTCCTTACATATGAAATTGACGTTTAGTATGGAAGGAACATAAAGCCGATTTTTTTTATTATAATATATTTATTTAATCAAAGTATGTACCATTGCTATCTATGCACTTTTGCCATCTCATAGGTAGTTCATCGATCCCTTTACTATAAAAACCATTCGGACGGGAATCAATAAAATCTTTGAAGGCGGTTTTGACTGCCCCATCGGAGTTGAATTTTTTCCTTTGCAAGAAGTTATCCAAATTTCGAAAAAAATGGTAATCTGTTGGGGCAAGGTCCGAAGAGTACGGTGGATGTCTTAGACATTCCAATTGAAGCTCCTCTATTTTGGTAGCCGTCTGTTGTGCAGTGTGTAGTCTAGCGTTATCATGAAGCAGCAGTGGCCTAGAGCGATTAACCAGCCTCGGTTGTTTAGCAGCTAGCTTTTCCATCATGGTTTGCAGTTGCTGACAATAGACATCTGCCGTAATCGTCTGGCCAGATTTAAGAAAGCTGTAGTGAACGACACCAGCACTAGTCCACCAAACGCTCACAAGTAACTCTTTTGGAGTCAATTTTCGCTTGGGGCATGGTTTGGCTGGTTCGGCAGGGTTCAGCCATTGCGATGAGCGCTTCCGATTATCGTACAGGATCCACTTTTCATCACAGGTAATGATTCGATTTAAAATCCCTTCATTATTGTGCCGGTTGAGTAATGCAACGCAGCAGTCAACGCGCGTTTGTTGATTTGCTTCACTCAATTCGTGAGGTACCCACCTTTCAAACTTTTTCACCTTACCAATTTGCTTCAAGTAGATTAAAACAGTTTTATCACTAACACCGCAGCCTGCAGCTAACTCGGATGTGGTTTGCGATGGATCCGCTTCCACAATAGCCTTCAATTCTTCATTATCAACTTTGGTCTCCGGCCGTCCACGGGGCTTGTTCTGCAGGTCGAAATTTCCAGAACGAAAACGTTGGAACCAAAAACGCACTGTGTTTTCTTTTGCGGCACCGTCGCCATACACATCATTAATCCTTCGAGCCGTTTCTGCAGCACTGGTGCCACGGTGGAACTCGTACTCGTAAATAACGCGATATTTCAAGTTTTTCATTTTGTAAACTGAGTGACGCAAAGAAAAAAACAATTGAGAAAAAAACAAATGAATTATAATTTTCAAAACACAAATACATGAGTAAATAGCTGTATAAATTTGGATTTGGAATTCCTAACCAAAGAGAAGATATTTGAGATCAAATTTGCCAGTACGGCAAAACGTGAATTTCATATGTAAGGACCTAATATAAATAAAACACTTTTTAGTTAACCCAATAGTGGTCTTATACAAGTGTTTTATTTATTTTAAAATCAATCATGTCAATCTACAAAATTAATGCCAAATCAATAATTAATACAACATTAAGTTAACTTATTAACTAATCATCACGCCGTTTCCCCGCAGGGGTAGGCAGAGAGGATAGAACGCATATTTTTCTATCCTGGCACACCGCTTTTGCTTCGGCAACATACTTCGGCATCATTTACTCTCACGCATGCTCTACGGTTGTTGAGACTTTTCACAGAGCCATCCTCCAATACGGATAGTATCAAATCGAGCCAGATCTTTCGCGGACGCCCTTTATTTCTGTTGCCTTCAACACTCGCTTCGTATATTTTCTTAACCATACTTTCCTCCCTAATACATTCTACATCACCAAATTATCTCAGCACTCCTTTCTTTATTCTATCTACCACACTAATTTGTTCATTTTTCACTCTATCGACTAACGATTTTTTACACAAGTGCCTTAGTGATCCCATTTCCACCGCTTTCAATCTACTTTCATTTCTTTTTTGAGCAATTCCAGGCTTCGCTTCCATATATCAGAATGGCACTAGAATGCCATTATATACGCTATTCTTTCTTCCTTTGACAGATTCTTGTTAGCCACAATTGAATTCTTAGTATCATTCTTAGCCTTGCTGTCTGACATACCTACTTCCAGAAAATAAACTCGTTCACTTGTTCTACACATTCGTTGTTTACAATTACATCAAACTTAGGCACTCTGTGTAAATCCAGGATAAATGAATTAATTAACTTTAATTTTGAATTAATGACTTAATTAACCTAGATCATCATCATCATTCTTAGCACTACAACCCTTGGTGGGTCTTGGCCTCCTCAATAATTTTCCTCCACTCATCTCGGTCTAGTGCCAGCTCTCTCCAGTTTCGAAGCTCTAAGGCAGAGATATCTTTGAGGACGTTGTCACTCCATCTTAATTTTGGCCTTCCTAAGCTCCTTCGCCCTATTGGCCTTGAGTTCAGCGGGGACTTTGGTGCTCGATGCTCGGACATTCTCTCCACATGACCCAGCTACCGAAGTCTTCCCAGTTTTATAAATTTTGTGACGTTTGACTCCTTAAATAGAGTATAGAGCTCATTGCTCTATACTCTATTTAAGCGCTATAAAGAGAGCAATTAACCTAGGTAATAATGCAAATTTCGTATCACAAGTTATATTAATCAAAACACAACCACCTCTATCGCGTCCTCAATCTATACACGGATGTGTGTAGAAGTTTGTAGGTGTGCCGGCTAGAAACTTGTCACTGTTGCAAACTTCTCGGGGAAGATTCCACCCTGGAGAAGGATTTATGCCACCATCGGTCTCGATCGCGACAGGATCTTGAAAATTGAAAACATCTTGTTTTTCCTTCAGACAACAACTCCATGGTTTGAGTTTAAAACTTTGAAGTGGAGTAAGAGTTATCGCATATTGGAAACAAAAGTGGCGCGATACCAAATTTGCACTTTTAAAATTTTAAATTTAATCAAGGGCGAATTTGTAATTCTCGCGTATTATTTTGAATCCTGTAAAAACGCACACGACAAAAAGACATTTACATTATAAATAAGGTATTAATTTTTTTAAATTATTAATAGCTTGAAAGATTTGGCAGGTACTTGGTTTTACAATATTATAATTTAAAATATGATTTATTTTAACTTAGTAATACCACAGTATACCCAGAACAGTAGTTTACTCCGGCCTGTCGGCGAGTTATTAGCCTACTCTTGCGTTGACGCTAGGGTTGTCACTTTATTTTTACTCCCTTTCTTTTAATTCGTAGCGTCTGTGATTCCGACGCATAAGGTAGACACGAAACCCGAAAATTTCTGTAATTAGTATACCTAGTTTCTGCACTTAAATTGCAAGAACGCTGATTAACATCAACGTAGACTTTTAAAAAGTCACAATCTTTGTGATAATCAACACACCTTTTTAGTTAAGTACCACAAACATAAAAAAAGGCATTATTTTCAGGAAGCGCATTTTTTTCTAAAGCGGCGGCTGCGAGCGCGAATGGCACCGAAGGCACGGCCCTTGCTGCCGCCGCCTTGTGCCCCCATATTCTATGTCAATGTGTGCGTCATAGTGCGTGCGTACACGGCGCAGAGCACGCACGCACACATTCTAATGGGTAGCGGCCAGTTTGTTTGAAGACGTATTACTGTTCTTAGTGTACTGTGGTAATACACACATAATATAAGTTATTAATTACTACTATAGTTTTGAGAGTAACAGTCTCTCTTATCGTTTATGTGTTCAATATACAGCAGTACCTACTCCAAATACATCAAATATCCACCTTTTCATTTATCCTGTGGCAAATAAATGTAAAGTTATCGAAAACAGATCTATGAAACGTAAGAAACAAATTTATTGTCAACAATTCCTTGCGGAAAAATTCATTTACAGTTGCAGCAAAATCCATTCCTTTCGACAAAAAAGTATCGTTTGTGGTCTAAGTAAATTATTATCCTGTTAAGGATATACTATTTAATCAAAATTTTAATGTTTTTTTAAACTTATGTAATATTTTAAATAAAATTTTGATGTATACAGCAATAATGAAATTCATTTTTCTATTATTCATATTAACTTCACGACTGGTCTCGATTTCATGTGAAAAAATTTGGAATTGAAAATTAACACACTTCCCGTCATCGAATCGAGCTGAAATTTTGCACTTCGACTTGCATGTTGATGACGGTGCATTCTTACATTCTCTTTAGGGTCACACATATACACGCATACAAAAAAATGAAAATTTATCTCAGATATTCGGGCACGTACCTGCTTTCTGGTACTATTAAAAAATTATATTATTTGAATCATGGACTCATTAGAATTTATCTCTTCATTTAAAATTTCTAAAATACAAAACTTGTCCTTCTGTTTATTCTGTAAAATAATGTATTTGATAATATTTGTTATTTTATAAAGATTTTATAATAATAACTATGTTTTTATGGGTTAATTTGTTTGATATCTTGGATTGATATTTATACAATGAAACAATTATTATATTTTCGTTTTTTATACATGGCTTGATTGACTATGCTTCCATCATTCTTAATAAAGATATTATTTTTGGGGGTAGGTACCTCCTAACATTTTTTCCAAAAACATATCATGTCTCGTCATTGATAGAATATACGGGCATATATTTGCCCATGAACGTATATCATGTCTTTTTATTAACAGAATATACGTACATATAATTTTAAACTATTTGTTTATGTAAGTTTACCAAAAAAAAATTTTTTTTTCCTCCTGAAAAATTTACATGTATGAAGATAGGAGATATTGGCGGTTCTCGATCGATATATATATCTACCACATTCAAAACATTTGATAATGTGTGAATATTCTTACGGCGGAATTGGTGAACGTTGCTTTGTGTAAAGTGATCTGACTTGAGCCATCCACTGCCGCCTCCTGTGGAATTCGTCTTCTTTTCAATATGTATCAATGTTTTATTCTTTATACGCTGTTTCCTTTGCTCTGATTGCTTTTGCTTTTTTTTCATTGGTTTTTGTATTATTATTTTTATATACCTATATAATATGTATCTGTTTACGATGACGTATATGCTATTGTTATATGTATATTAAGTTTATTACTAATAAAGACTCTGAATTGGCAAAAACTGATTTATATGATTTAAAGTATACTATAATATCATATTTATTTTTGTAACTACTTAAATTCTTATCTTAATTTTGTATGTGTATTTTCTTTTCATTTTCTTTTCTCTTAGATTTAGGTATTCCTTTGATTTGCTTTAAATTCTTATCTTAATTTTGTATGTATATTTTCTTTTCTTTTTATTTTCTTTTAGATTTAGATTCTTTAATTGTCATTTGTTAATATTACATAAATACCATATGAGAATAACTGCCACAGAACAGGTTTTTACCTAGTGTGGCAGTTATTAGTAACTTGTATTAACAAATGTAAATAAGCAATAAATAAACAATAAATAATAAATAAATAAATAAAAGACGTATCTATTGGTTGGGAGAGTGAATGGCTTTGATCTAGCGGCCGTGCCGCTTCGCAACGGTTTATACGACCAGTGCGGTGCAGCACGGTCCCGCTTGTTAGCAGAAAAAAAATGTCAACCTGGAGACGATCGAGTAGGGCCGATATGGAAGCTTTTGCTCTTAGATCGGTCCTGTGTAAAGTGATCACTTGAGCCAGCTCATACAGATTACATACCCTGGGTCACCTTTAAAAATGACTCCGTACACCTTTTCCATACAAGTAGCTTCGTCTCCGTGAGACCTATATTACTTGCCGACTATAACCCGAGCTGCCTACTTTTGTCTGCGACCCGAGATATATATTTCCACCGTGGCATTTATCACAAGCGCCCGTTTATGCAATACGATGAATCCATTAAACGGAAAAAATGTGAGAATCTGTCGGAGCGGCCCAGCATCCCTGGTCCGGCCACGTGACGCCCGGCGGCACGACGGCGAGATCAAACGCGCGGGAGTATGTAATAATTATTATTATTAGCGCGGATCAAAGCGCGCCGACAAAGCCGCCGAAGCCGCCGCGGGTTTTTTTCAAACCACTTCTGTCTAAGCTCCTCTAAATGGTGCAATCTCAGGTGGCCACGTGGTAAAAGGGGATGCTGGCGCACAAAAAGGTTCCGGATCGATTTCACGCTACTTCGCGGGGGCTTTTGTTTGTGTTGTCGAGTCGTGGAAATCTTTTTGATGGTGCCTTCAATTCGCTTAATGGGGTATTTCACAAAAATGCTTTTATTTATTAGGAGAATTTTACAAAATTCACTATAGATAGATAGATTTATTTCACATTCATAGGTGACAACTTTTTATAGTGTTTACAAAATTATATTAGAATTTCTTCTTCAAATATAGCAAATCTATTTTGTGGTGACGTAATTATAATTTATATAAATTAACTTTGTAAACACCACTTATTTATTGAAAAAATTCAACATGTTTCGAAGCCAATGGCTTCTTCGTCAGAATAACAAAAATAAAATTTAAAAATCGAAGTATAGATCAGTATTTTCCATATATAACTTTATAATATTTTGATCTATGCTTCGATTTTTAAATTTTATTTTTGTTATCCTGACGAAGAAGCCATTGGCTTCGAAACATGTTGAATGTTTTCAATAAATAAGTGGTGTTTACAAAGTTAATTTATATAAATTATTATATAAGAATGCTTCATAGTTGCTGAGGATCATGGCAGCAAAGTAAACACTACATTAATTTGACGCCATGTCTGCTATACTAGTATTTTACTGTATTATAGCAGACATTGCTCTTCCAGTAGGTACAGTATATGAATACATTATATGCTACAGTATATGTATACATTATAAGCCTACTATTATGTATGGTGAAAAAAAGTTGGAAGAGTCTTATACGCAGCGGTGTACAAGATACCCTATACAAAGTACAAGATACTTTATAAGCAAGTATTTCAGATACCAGATACAAATAACTTTCTGGAATGGTATCCGAAATACTAGATACAAAATACGTATCTTCCAAATACTTTTTAAAGATAAAATTCTTTTGTAAGATAAAATATTAAATTTGTAAGGTTTTAATTGAGACTTAAGTAAAACCAGTTCTTCAAACATTTTATCACTCATTTTTCTTCGACGAGGTCTCATTATAGGTATATTGGAAAAAGTTTAAAGTTTTGGTATCTTAGTATTTACAAAATATTTACAAAATACTAAGATACCAATAGAATATATCTAAATACAAGATACAATATGAATATTCAATACAAGATGAAAATACGTACTTTGCATCTTGTATCTGTATTTCAAATACCTACTTAGATAAGTCACATCTCTGCTTATACGATAGCTCAGGGCTTACAACCTGTACGAGCGGCTTAAGTGATCACTCTACACAGTTCACCAATTCCATCGTAAGAACATCCACACATTATCAATTTTTTTTAAAGTTCTAAAGATATGTTCGAATCAAGATTCTTTCACATATTACTATGGTCTCTGCCAGAGACATCTGTTGTTTTTTTTCTCATTAACAAGTTTGTATACATAGGTTTCGCAACTGGTAATAATAGCTCTATATTTTATTTTTTAAAGTGAACATATATATGATATTCTTTCGAATTGTTAAACATATCTACTAAAATACGCCTGAAAAGCAATATTTTCAATTTTTAACTCCTATCATGCACCAACATATATTTTAAACAATGTTTTTATATTATGAAAGTATGTTCTAAGAAGGATGATTAATTAATTAAGGATAAATCATAGAAGTCTCACAGATAGGAAACTAATTTATGTATCTATAATTTATCCTTAATTAATTAAAAGTACTTTGTTTTTGACATAATAGTTATCAAAAGACGCTACATATATTTTTATAGCTACAAGGAAATGCAAAAAAGTTGCGTTTTCAGTACACTTTTGGCTCGCTAAAAAGAGCCAAATATCATGACAATGTTAAGTTTTAACACGTGATTATTAGTTTTTATCTTCGTGTTTATCAGATTACTAATTTTCGTTATAAATTTGCTGAAAATTTTAAGTTTAATAACTATAAAAAACAAGTCCATATTATTAACTTTAACAAACTGTCAAACAAAATGATCTTGTATATGTCATTATTCTAATGCTGTGTTAATATTAGAATAATTAAATTTTATTACAAATGCAATGTGTAAATACAATAAATATATTTTTATAATGTCTCTGAATTTCGAGGCTTTTGATCGAGTCAAAAGTAGCAGTATTAATTAATATTAACTCTAAATGCAATATTTCATTACACTCGAAAATGCAATGTTTGTGTAGGTCCTTTTAAATTTGAAAATTAAAAAAATTACACATCTTAATATACAGTACGTATGTACCTAGGTACGTAAGTAGACCGCTTTCCATTAAAAAAAGACAATCGAATGTTTACGGGTATAAACACCAACTTACACATACTAATTCGATTGTCTTTCTTAAATGGAAAGAGGTGTGTACCTCTTTTCATTTAAGAAAGATGACATAATTCTTACTTACGTGTGTACGTAAGTAAGAATTATATCATCATCATCATCACTTTTGACTCTACAAATCTTGGTGGGTCTTGGCCTACTCAAGAGTCATCCTCCGCTCATCTCGGTCTTGTGGCAGCTCTGTCCAGTTCTGAATCTCCAAGGCAGATATGAAGTTCATCCTAAATATTGGTCAAAGAAATTTTGAAATCGTACGAGTAGTGTCGGAGATTACTTCCTACATCCAAACTTAAAAACTTTATATTATCATTATACAGGGTTATTTGTAAAACATTAATAACCTCGCAGGACTATACTCCTGCTTTGATTATGAGTCGAAAATGTTCAAGCCATCATGACATAATATCAATAGTTATGGAGATATGCGACATCGAAGTTAGCATTTTTTTCTCAATATTTCTGACTTATTTTTTGTAAAACGTTGGACTATCATTACAGTAACTAATATCAATTACGAAAAATTCATTCGTTTCAATAAAAGTTAAATAAAATTATTAAAACCCTGAAAAAATTCCAATTGGAATATTTTCCAATTGGAATTCGAAGGTTTTTATTTATTTTTTTATTTGAATTGTATTAAAGGGAATGAATTTTTCACATTCAAAATAAGTTACTGTATGATATAATCCAACGTTTTACAAAAGATAAGTCAGAAATATTGAAAAAAAAAATGCAAACTTTGATGTCGCATATCTCCTTAACTATTGATATTAGGTCATAATAGCTTGAACATTTTCGACTCATAATCAAGGCAGGCGTATAGTCCTGCAAGGTTATTAATGTTTTACAAATAACCCTGTATATAACTATAGACATAAATGCAAATTAATAATAACCATATTACTTAATGAAAGATCTTGGACAGATTTATTTTCGATTAATCCCTACCCAATTGCATCATGTGTTAGGTCCAAAAATTCTTGTGAATTATTTTTTGCTAGTAAATGTTTTCCAGTGAGTGTTGAGTTGTTGTATAGTTTTGGTGCTGAGAAGATTTAAACCGTTGGTAAAATATTATTCTTGCTCTCTGTCCTCTCTGTGCTCTCTGTTTTGGTGTTCGCTTGTTGCCTTGTATTGTGTATGAGCCTTATAAATTAGTGAGAATGTTTATGTGATGGGTTTCCGAATATAAATTTTCCTCACATCTAAAAGATTATTAATAATAATCTATTATAAAAAATATTTAACAATATTTTAAATGAGAACACAGTTACTGGATTTTTCCCTGGAGGGATGAATAATTAATAAGGATAAATTATAGAAGTCTCACAGATACGAAGCTATTTATATATGGGAAACGTGGATGAAAGTCTCTTATACGGAATTTACTATAAAAACTTTGAAAAAAAATGATAATGGGTGGATGTTATTACTATGGAATTGGTGAACGTTGCATTGTGTAGAGTGATCACTTAAGCCAGCTCATACAGGTTGTAAGCCCTGATCCATTGTATATTAGAAATTATTTTCAAACTAATTCTTAATTAGCTGTTCAGTTCCCTAAATTATTTTTTTGTTTTTGTTATAGTCTATTCTTCGAATTTAAATTTTTATCATACGTTTTATCCCGATAAAGGGACAATTGGCCTCGAAACATGTTGATAATTCAATAAATAGAGTTTATACAGTTTTTACTCCCTTTATATTAACTTGTGGCGTCTGCTTTCTTGCTTGCCGGCTTGCCGTCGAAAAAACTTTGGATCGATTTTCGACCCTTTTCCCGTGATCCAATCGAGCTGAAACTTTGCAAGCAGACTCGTGGCAATGATCAAGAAGATCTATCAAATTTTCGTTAAAAAATAATTATTATTATAGTACATATAATTTTGGAATTTTCAAATTTTTAATAGTTTTTTTCAAATTGGAATCATTACAAAAGTTTGATTACTAGCAACGGCGGCCCGATAACGTCGCGGAATATTTTCTAAATTTGAATTACTCCGTCGGTATACATAATAGGTACTTCACTACACAAAGCGTGATGTGTCTTATCAAAGCTCAAAACATCTGACATTTTAGAAATATATTAAATTACTGTAAGTTTAGTGTAATGTTATATGTTTTAATTCATCTTCAATTTTTAGTATATTTCACAAAGAAAGGGAGTATAATAAAAACTTGGTTTTTATGGGTTACTTTTTTTTAAACAGTTATATAGTGTTTTCTTTTCATTAATATAAATAGTGTTTCCACAAGACTATCTCGCAGTTATTTACAAAGCAAATTAATATTTCCCCTTGCGAAACGGACATAGGTACAAATCTCCTCCGATTTCCGACCACACTAAACACCATGCTCAATGGGAACGTTAAATTGTTTCAAATGTAACCATAACAGATCCAGAGCTACTCCCGGAGGTCCGACACGTTTTCCCCATAAACAGGAGCATCTGGACACACCGTATTTTTAGATAAAACCTCCCAACAATAAGGATCATAAAAAATAACAGACCGCTGAACCCTCACGTACAGAGGTCCACACAGATTGCATTTTTATTTTTATGAATATTCTTCTTTTTGTAATATTTAAAACAATAAATTTTATATATTCAAAAACACATTCATATTTGTGAAGTTGTAATTTTTCAAAACCAAGTTCTGTGAAATTTTTAAAACCAAATTAATTAATCAATTAGAATATATATAATATCTGTTGTATAAATGTATGTCCAAATAAAACGAATTATTCAATTAATTCTGGCGTCCATCTAGCGGTGGCGTTGCAAAGTAATTTCGACTACCGTATCAAAAAAAGCTGATTGCTCTATGGACAAAAATAAAAATTAATCAATTAATAAAAATAAGAACTACGTATAAGGTCAATATATTCACGGAAATATATAGGGTTGCTATAGCTTAGTGATCAGAGCACCGGCCCCGGAAAGGAGGTGACCTGGGTTCGAATCCCAGTAGTAACCTAATATTTTTTTGTGAATTAGATTTTTCATTGTAAAACAAATCGAATGAATCGAATAGAAAGCTATACAGAAGAAATATTTCTATCGAATAATTATGTATTAACAATATTTTTAGTGGGTATGTTTTACAGTTGCATACAATTAATGGATTTCGTCCACAGAGGGATCCTCTTTAATAAAGATAAATTATTTATTCTTGTGATGTATCCAATAATTGTGTTCTTAGGACATACCTAAAAAATATCGCGAATATAAACTGGTCTATAAAAGGAGAAAAAAAAATGATAAATAGCATATGTGGGATATAAAAGCAAAGGCAGCAATACACAAAATAAAAATTGAGTCATCGAGGATTATTAATTTATAAAGTACTGAATTCGATATCGAATAGACATGAAAAATGATTTTAGCAAGGACAGATACGTAAAGTCTAGAATTCAGTACATTTTAAATTAGTAATCCTCGGTGACTGCATTCAAAACATTTTTGAATATCGCTGCCTTTGGGTATAAAACCCAACATATAATCGTTAAAATGAATATTGCTTCACACTTTAGTAAAAAATATATATATATAAATCTCATTTACTAGCGGCGACTTCTATATACTGTTTCACGGGATTGACCAATTTCAACCACGCATGGCGATATCGTAGTTGTATCAAATAATTTTAATGAGGTACATAAATAGCATATTTATAACTTTCCATAATTTGAGAACCCCCAAAAAAGACTATATGCTTTTCCATATAAAGAGCTTCGTCTCTGTGAGACATCTATAATTTATCTGAATTTAAAAATAAAATAAATAAAAAAAAAATATATATATATATATATAATATATATATATTTATATTTCTATGAAATCTATCCAATTTTTTCTTTATTTCAGATATATCTATTCTGGTACCTGTTGTGCGGCACATCAGCCAAGCACCTGCAGATGCCAGACACCCCAGGAAACCAGAGAACCCTCTCACCACCAGCGTTCTCACAACCATCGCCTTCAAAGACATCGTCGTTCTCGTCAGAATCCAATATAATCCCGTTCTCCAATTTGGGAGACAGCTACGACATAGAAGCGACGTACATTTCACCGTCATCCTTAGACCCCGGAGGAAGAGAGGTCTGGTCCGCGAACGGACAGTACGAGCATTCCCACCTTCAAAGCGAACTGAGAACTGGCCTCTCCGAAAGGCACCACGTCGTTCTCCGGAAGCCGGGCGAACTGAACGAGCTGACTCTCAAAGAAGGCGATTTGGCTGAGAGACAGAACGACATTTCGAGCAACGGAACCCAGAGCAACGAGACCAGCAGCGCTGATGAGTCGTCCGAGAGAGACGCCGCTTCGTCTGGAGGCGAAAGGGGGGCGAATGATGGTGTATTGATTGCGTCTTCAACGGTGGCGTCTGTCGACTCTAATTCGATACTGAAGGGCGTGGTCACGAAAGACGGAATCGAAAGGGTCGAGGACTCGCGGTCTTTGAAGAGGGTCTTCCTCAGCAACAGGTCCATCGTGTGCAACGACGGATCTCAAGCAGGGTAAGTCCTCTTTATTAATATTTTTAATATTTAAAGCAAAAGTATATTTAAAGGCCAAAATTAAGATGGAGTGACAACGTCCTCAAAGATATCTCTGCCTTAGATCTTCAAAACTGGAGAGAGCTGGCACTAGACCAAGATGAGTGGAGGGAAATTATTGAGGAGGCCATGAACCACCAAGGGTTGTAGTGCCAAGAATGATGATGATGATGAATATTAAAAGCATTTACTTTGTGGTTAGACATTATAACAGAGTGTTAGGTAAATTGGTATAAACCACTACCAGATTTTAGGTCTACCGATTTCGAGACGTACCCGTCTCTTCGTCGGGGTTGGTCCTGACAAAGAGACGGGTAACTACACTACTATGTTCACAACACAATTCACCACAACCATAATATTGTTAACTTTTTACCAATATTTATCACATGCATGTTAATATTGTCAAGGACAAGCATGCACTAACTAGCCTAGAGAACGATCAGGATTTCCTTAGAACCCTTTGTTCAATTTATCTTTCACAAAAGATTTAGTAACATCCACTCTAGACCCCGCCCCCTCTCACTATATCTCTCCCTCGTAGATTCCTGATCTCTCTAGGCTAGTTAGTACATGCATGTCCTTGACAAGATTAACACGCATGTGATAAATATTGGTAAAAAGTTAACAATATTATGGTTGTGGTATATAGTGTTATGAACATAGTAGTGTAGTTACCCGTCTCGAAACCGGTAGACCTAAAATTGTTTGATGTATAAAGGTATAAAAATCTTATAGAAATATACAAGGCTTCTATAGCTTAAGCGCCGGCCCCGGAATGGAGGACATCCGTGGTTCGAATCCCGGTAGTAGCCAAATATTTTTTCGTGGATTAGATTTTTCTGTATGTCTTTCTAATTGATTAATCAATTTGGTTTTAAACTTCACAGAACTTTGTTCTGAAAAATTGCAACTTCACAAATAGTTCTTGAAAACATTGACTTTACGTTTTTTTAATAATTTCTTAGAATAATTTATATTTAATGGAAATTAAAACTTATAAACTCATCCGTATATCAGGTAAATCGCATATGTCGTTGGTATTAATCATTAATTAAAATATATACCTAATTTTTTATGTAAAAATGTCCGCCACTAATGCTTCCAGATTGATCAAAAAATAATGTGCTATAATATAATAATGACGTATAAGAAGCAAAAAAACATAATACTTTATTTAATAATGTCCATCAGTAACGTTTTCAAGACGCTACGCTACTCTAGATAGCGCTGTTCTCACAGCCTTAACTGGAGGCTAAAATATATAATAAAAGTACGTCATTTTTTATGGGTAATAGCTATATAAGGAGGTTATAAACAAAAGTTAGCACGTGAACGTATGAGTTTTCGAGTAAAACCGTAATTTCATTATTTCTGAAATTCTCGACAATATTTTTAAGTAGTTTATAATATTCTTAGCTAATATTTTTATTTTCGTTTAGTAAATTTACTAACGATGAAAGAATTTAAAATGTAATTTCTTAAATCTTTATAATCTTACCCATTAATCTTCCTTGAAAGTTTGTTTTTCTAACACAAATAGCGAAGTAAATATCCTCTACAGTTTTCAATACTTTTTAATCAGTTTTACCACCATCCAAGATTGTCCAATCATGAAGTACAAACTGATGATGATGTACAAAAGAAGCCAAAAGTAATTCATTTTGATTAAAATTAATTTATAATTGATCAGCTTAATATTTTATATCAATAAATACGATGAAAGACAAGGCGGCAGGTTCTACTGAAAGGTTTATAAGAAATTTTATAATTAAAATATGGTAGTAAGCTAGTAATATAGATCAGTGTTTCCCAAACTATGGGTCGCGACCCACTGGTGGGTCGCGAGCGGATATTAGGTGGGCCGCAGTCACAACACCGCGCAACACGTCTCGTCCGGGTCGTGTCGTATTTATTATAGAAAAGTAGTGTCTGCGATTTTTACTCATTTAACAGAGTTGAAAAATAACTTTAACGCCTACTTCGAAGAAGAGATGAAAAAGTTCAACAGGATAAACTGAATTTAAAATAAATGTTTAAGTTTTTTGTTTGTAACATTGTGGAAATTCATTTTTAATATTTTAAAAAATGAGGGTAAACAACACTGTTTTATTCCACTATATTTATTTTCAATTTTACATCGGACAAAGTGGGAGAAAAATAAAGGAAAGACTTGAAGAGCATAAAAGAGCCGTAAAAAACTTTAGTTTTAATTCAGAAATGGCAGAGCATGCCAGAAAGGAGAGACATAAGTTTGATTCGAAATTATTATATGGGTGCAATAAAGGAAGAAGAATGGACATCTTGGAGATTTTTGAAATAAATAATAATAAAATAAATAATAGAAATATAATTAACATCCAGATACCATCCATAACCTCTCCATTCCTATCCATTCTAACCCCGCCCCCAACCCCCACCACCATTACACCCACCCAATCCCTATAAATTCTGTCTCGAATTATTTTTAATTTAGTTGGAAACGTGTTGTTATTGACAATGGGAGAAATCCCGAAAACGTTCTAACAATTCAAAATAAATATAGTGGAATAAACAGTGTTGAATTTAAAATTCATTTCAAGACAACATAGCGACTTAAATGTCAATAAAACAAGTGAAGAGCTTATTGATTCATCCGAAGATACGTCGCTGAAAAATACTTTTAATCGCAAGCAATTAGCAAAATTCTGGTTTTCAGTTGCTGACACTTATCCCTGCTTGTCTGACGAAGTCATTAAAGTCCTCCTTCCCTTCATTACCTCATGTGAAGTAGAATTTTTTGCCATGGTTTCTATTAAGACTAAAAACGGAAATAAATTGGCCGTATCGAATTCACTGCGCTTAAAAGTAACCAAAATTGAAGTCGATGCGATTATATTTGGACGTTTTTCTTTTTTTCTCAATTGAACAGTCTTTCGTATAGTTACAATATTAATTGGGAAAATGTGAGGCAGGAGGTGGGTCCCGAAAATTAAAAAAAAATATGCCGGGTCGCGGTTCTGTCAACTTTGGGATCCACTGATATAGATGCCTCTCTTACGAATGCGTATAAATGAAATCCAAGAATTTGTTTACCACGCTTATATTAGCTTCACCTGTTTGTCTGGATGGAACCTTAAAATCGATATTTCAGCCGCTTGTCAATATCCAGTCGAGCTGAAATGTTTGCAAACAAATGTATTCTCAATGTCAATGAACTCACCTAAAGATGGCGCTAGCTTCCCACCGAAGTAGCTTTGTATGCTGGGAATTATTAATAATAAAAAGCCGCTTACACTACGTCAGCGACGTAGCGAGGATGACTGCTTTAGCATTAAAATAATGCCGAACTGGTGGTGAATGTGTAGGGCCGATATGGGAGCTATTTCCCATGAAATGACCCTGGGTATGCGCGGGTCTCTCTTCGCTATGCCTATATAGAAAATTAGAGGCCACTTAAATTCACTACGCCTAGGGGTCCCTGCAGATACAAACACGCCACTGAATTGTATTTTAATGACAACACAAAAATACTAAAACAGTTTAATAGCTATGCTTACGCCATCTATTAAATAATCATTTTTAATCTCTCGATTGTCTATTTGTCTGTCTAGTGACTGTCGAAAGGGAAGACTTCTTTTATATTAGATGCATCATTTTCTTGTCCATCCAGATGTATTACTTCGACCGACACTGCAAATTCTGTTGTATTTTATTTAATAATTTTCATCCTCCTTTTTGTAAAGTACCGTCACGTGTTGTGTCAGTACTTGGCCTGTCGAGCGTTAATTTGACAGACAATAATCTGGAAATAATTAATAATAATCTTACGTAGCGAAATAAACCGGAGCGAATAATACGTGCGGAAATTGGATGGAACGTTCTAGTAAATAGTGTATGTAAGGACAGTGTTAAAGCTATTATAAAGTGTCTATTTACGAGTGATACATTTACGAAATAGTTTAATTCAAATAATAGCGTTAAATCAAACAGTGTTAAGTGATTTTGTACGTTTGATTAATTAATTTATCAGTAATTAATAAATCCGTTATCAAATTCCAGCGATTTCATTAATAAAAATAATTTATTCATTATAATAATAAGCTTTGTATTTTGTCATAGCTGGTCAACACAACAACCTCCACAGCTACGAAGATCGACTTGCCTTTTTCAAGATGCACAAACTTGAGTCCCGACGGAAAATATCCGATCTCGTTGTGCTACACAAGATTCTCAGCGGAGCTATTGATTCTCTCTCTGTCTATCTGATTTAAAATTTGCATGTTAAACCCCGTATAAGAAACCCGGAGTTCTTCAGAATAAGTCAGCACACTAATAATGTCGGTTACTTTTCTCCCATCACAAGGTTGTGTCGCACATATAATTTGTATTATGCTGACCCTAATATTGATGCTGATATTCTTGCGGACACCTTTTCTTCGTTCAAAAACTCACTCATACACAACATCCATTTTCTAAACGATGACATGAACTTATAGATCCATTAAATCAATCACTCAAACACAAAATATATAATATACATAAATGTACATGTAAAATATAATTAAATGCAAAAATACATGTTACTAGAGCGTGCCGAAGACACTTGTAATTGGGATAATGGGCATAGTCTTCACTATAATGTTTATTATCAGAGTATCATGTACCTATTATCATGTTAGTGTCTCTAATAAATAAAAAAATAAAAATAAATAAAAATAAAAATAAATAACACGACACGTGACAATGTGTTAAAATAAAAGTTTAAATAAATAATGCTCCATGTTCTCACTGTACGCCCCTGCCTCCATACCTAATGCCCGCCGCTGGTGGACAGTGCCTTTGATCTTGACCTCCTGGGAAATAGACGAGTGCTTATGTATCATCATCCAGCATCCAGCTCAAATATCAACATCTAGCACATTTGATTCACTTCGCATTGGTGTCGGCGTTGAAAACACACGTTATCAAAATAAAGAGGCTGCTTGAACAAAACGTTAGTCGCAGAGCAGCCCGCTGACAGCGCTCTTTGTAAGCCGGCTGTTTCAGCAGCAACACATTGCCGGCAGGGCCTTTGAATATGTAAGTCCCTCAGAAGACTCTTCTCCCCCCTTAGCGCACTCCCGGAAAGCTTTATGGAGGCAGTAGCTTTGTGTTAAAGCCCCTGCCTATCACCATTGTCGAGGGCATCTACGCCATCTTGTTAAACAATTTATTCAACGACCCCTTATCGAACTGTTTATTTAAAAAAAGTAACCCATAAAAACTAAGTTTTTATTGTTTCATATCTTTTACCCGTGAAAGCCTTAAATATAACACCTAGGCAACCTATATAATCGATGAAATTTTTATGGGCAACCTATATAATCGACGACTTTTTTATAGGTAGCCTATACAATATATGAATTTTTTAGTCAACCTATATAATCAAACAACAAGGAAGGATGGAAACAGAAGGAAGAGGCCTATATCCAGCAGTGGAGAGACGAAGGCTGATGAAGAAAAAAGTAACCCATAAAAACCAAGTTTTTATTATACTCCCTTTCTTTGTAAAATATAACAACAATTAAAGGTGAATTAAAACATATAACATAACACTAAACTTACAGTAATTTAATGTATTTCTAAAATGTCAGATGTTTTAAGCTTTGATAAGACACTTCACGCTTTAAAGAT
The DNA here is from genome assembly GCA_016648135.1 of Agrypnia vestita. Taxonomy (NCBI): domain Eukaryota; kingdom Metazoa; phylum Arthropoda; class Insecta; order Trichoptera; family Phryganeidae; genus Agrypnia; species Agrypnia vestita. Next base: position 10,696 of record JADDOH010002116.1, on the reverse strand, counting down.
TAAATTCTAAAAACATTTGTCAGTCAATTTAGATTTTCGACATTCGTAATGAAGTACCTACCTATTATGCATACCGACGGAGTAATTCAAATTTGGAAAATATTCCGCGACCTTATCGGGCCGCCGCGCCGTAACCAAACTTATCTAATGATTCTAATTTGAAAAAATCAATAAAATTTCTAAAAATCCGAAATTATACTATAATTATTTATTTTTTTTACGAAAATTTGATAGATCTTCTTGATCGTCGCCACGAGTCTACTTGCCAAGTTTCAGCTTGATGGGATCATGGGAATTAGGCCAAAAATCGATAATACATGAAAGTGGCGAGATACTTGGACTTTTTTTGAAAATGCACATGTCTTTTGAAAAGGAGTAACATCTCAATAACGAAGCCGTATTTAATTATTGGGTTCACAAATAATTCAAATTTTTTTAAAGAAGGTTTTTATTTGCCCCAATTATTTTTAATACTCGAGATCACAATTATATAAGAATGAGTTTGAATTCTTTTCATGAAACTGTAAAGAATAATCGACAATGATCAGTTTAGGTTTTTACAACTCTATTTTGTGCGTCATTAATATATAATTTTGTCAATTAATGTATATTATAGATATCTCACAGACACAAAACTGTATTTCTTATGGGAAAGTAGGTATAGAAGTCATTTAGGTATACATAGGACTTATGACCTATCGTATGGTTGGCTTAAGTGATCACTTTACACAATGTAACATTCGCCATTTCCACCCATGGTAGAATATACCATGCCTACTAATTTTTGGAAGTTGTATATATATTTGAATTGTATGACAAGCTTTCACATGTGAGTGTAACCGCCTTTCCATGCATCCTGTACAAAGCCATTTTCATTTTCCTGAAAGATTTGAACAAACTCAAAATATTCTGAATATAATTTTGTCTTTCTTTTAGTTAAGTAGAACTTCTACCGCGCGTTTGTGAGTACACCCACGAATCTTTTCACAAATTCAAGACATTTGAGTGTTTTATTTGAATTTTTTTTTAATAAATACGCATTTTTTCACGGTTTAACCATTCGCCCACAGCTTCCAGCGCAGGTCGCGCGGTGCATCTGTAACACCCCCCTCGCTATCGGAACTCCCCCCCCGTGGACATCGCCGGAGGTCTCCCGCAGGAGAGTAAATCTTCAGCAGCACACGATAGGGGATGCTTTAGGAGAACTCTGCCCGCGCGACGCAAGATGCAGCGAACAATGCGCAAACTAAATCTAGTTTATAAATTCCACAAATTTTGTAGCGTACAAGGAAATATTTTAATCAGTGACTTCCTTAAGTTTATTCGTTCCTTTAGAAAAATTTTAGATGTTACGGGATCATGGCAAGACAACGCTGGAGACAAACTAAAAACGTAAAATTAAATAAAAAAACTCACTCCCTTTCTTTGTGAAATACATTAACAATTAAAGACGAATTAAAACATGTAACGTAACACTAAACTTACAGTAATTTAATATATTTCTAAAATGTCAGATGTTTTGAGCTTTGATAAGACACTTCACGCTTTGAAAATTAAATTCTAAAAACATTTGTCAGTCAATTTAGATTTTCGAAATTCGTAGTAAAGTACCTATTGTGTATACCGACGGAGTAATTCAAATTTAGAAAATATTCCGCGACGTTATCGGGCCGCCGTTGCTAATAATCAAACTTTTGTAATGATTCCAATTTGAAAAAACCAATAAAATTTCTAAAAATCCGAAATTATACTATAATTATTAATTTTTTTTAACTAAAATTATATAGATCTTCTTGATCGTCGCCACGAGTCTACTTGCCAAGTTTCAGCTCGATTGGATCACGGGAAAAGGGTCAAAAATCGATCCAAAGTTTTTGTTGACGGCAAGCCGGTAAGCAAGCAGACGCCACTAGTTAATATAAAGGGAGTAAAAATATATTTATTAGAGAACTATATTTTAATTCACAATAATTTTCTCTAATCACTCGTCCACAGAACACTTTATTTTCTTCTTTCCAAGACACTTATTTCTAAACGCCCGTTATGTACTCTCTTAATTATTTTCACTGGTATTTTTGAAATGTATAAAATATGTGAAATATATATATAAAAATTCTGCTTCAAATTTTTAAACTGTGCGCAGTGAGTCTTTAGGATCCTAGGGAAAACAGATGCTCCACCTCTCTTCTTCCTGTGAGTCTCCCCTGATATAAATGTACTTTATATTGAATGCAATCTACTCCAAATTGTCCACAGTTGTATTGAAGGACCCTGTGTAAAACAGGCATCTTCCCCCATCCATGTGATACATTTTTCATAATTTATCTTATGGAGTTTGATGAAAAAACAGTCACTTTCCCAACTCCCTGCCTGCATGTATTATTATAGTCACAAGATTCTGAAATCGGGAGTAACTGCACAACTGCACATTAGTCAGGAATAATTTGAAAAGATCGAATGCGCATTAATATACGAGAAGATTCGTGAAAAACGTGATCTATATTTCGATGATACTGCGCTCTATATAGAGCGACGGTATTGCGCTCAGAACAGTCCCGGTTTGACAGCCGCATCACGGAAGTCATAGAAACAGCGAGAAACAGTGGAAGGTAATGAATAAAGAGTACCTGGATGTGGAATATTCTTGCGGTGAATTTCATTTATTATTTGTTTGTAAAAGCCCTGTAGGGCGTTAATAAATAAATAAATATATAAACTCACTTAGCTTTCTTCAGCTAATTTGAAGAGATTGTATTTCTGCGTTCTAAAAAGCACTCCTTGGAGCGTTCTTTTAGACGCGCACGGCATCCCAACACATCTTCAAGTAGAGAATGGATGAACGACATTCGTCGAGCGTTTCTCGCGCACGATCAGCTTCAAACTTGAAAGTCGACCGAGTTAACTTTGTTGCTGCGAGCGCCGCGGGTCCAGCAGGAGATTTTAATTAAATCCCCGAGCGGCGCCGGTGGAAGGTTTTGATAATTCCTCAATTACCGTCAGCTCCTTCGGAAGCGGAGACCGGAAGCTGCACCAGCGCCGTAATTTGTGGCGCAGAGATTGCTCTCGAGGGTGAAATGCAAATTGATGCTCTGGCCGCGGGTTTACTAACTGCACGCCGAGACAGTTAACTCTTCCTAATTCGTTATTTTTCTCTCGTCTGTTTGAACTCCTCAACGGAGACACTTTTGTCTTGTAGATTTTTTAGAACGCAGTACTGGATTTTGTCCCAAGGACGTTAATGAAGGTATATTATAGATGTTTCATAGAGACGAAATTATATTTTTTATATACATTTAACTCTTCCAATATATACAGGGTTATTTGTAAAACATTAATAACCTCGCAGGAATATCCTCCTGCCTTGATTATGAGTCGAAAATGTTCAAGCTATCATGACCATCTATCAATAGTTAAGGAGATATGCGACATCAAAGTTTGCATATTTTTTTCAATAATTCTGCTTTATTTTTTGTAAAATATTGGACTATCTTTACAGTAACTCATATCGATTACGACAAATTCATTCGTTTCAATACAAGTTAAATAAAATGATAAAACCCCTGAAAAAATTCCAATTGGAATGTTTTCCAATTGGAATTTGAAGGTTTTTATTTTTTTATTTGAATTGTATTAAAGGGAATGAATTTTTCATACTCGATATAAGTTACTGTAATCATAGTCCAACGTTTTATAAAAGATAAGTCGGAATTATTAAAAAAAAATGCAAACTTTGATGTTGCATATCTCCTTAACTATTGATATCAGGTCATAATAGCTTGAACATTTTCGACTCGTAATCAAGGCAGGAGTATAGTCCTGCGAGGTTATTAATGTTTTACAAATAACCCTGTATATATACAGTTAACTCTTCCTAATTCATTATTTTTCTCTTGTCTGTTTGAAACTCCTCAACGAAGACACTTTATTCTTGTGAAATTATTTTTTTTAGATTTAGATAGATTTTTCAGAACGCAGTACTGGATTTTATCCCAGGGACATCATTAATCAAGATATATTATAGATGTCTCACAGATACGAAATCATATTTTTTTATGGGAAAGTAGGTATGGAAGTCTTTGGGTGTTCATAGGGCTTATGACATATCGTACCATAGAATAACATCAATCAAATTTTCGGAAGTTGAATATACATTTAAGTTTTGCAACCTGTTTCATATGTATGTTGTAATTATCATTAGCGCAACCGGCATCCAAAGCTTTTTCATTGCCCTTAATTAAACACATATGTCACTAATGAGATATCTATTTTTGATTGGAATTTTTTACTCGCTTTTTTACAATGATTGTTATTTTTTGACAGTGGGCCAGTAACACAGAAATGCGAACCATGCGAGTTGACCAAAGACAAAATATAAGCAACTGACGTCTAGCAAGAGAGAGTACTTACGCGCGAAATTAAGCAGAACGATCTGGCGACAAGCAAAATGTGACGCGAATAGTGCGAACCTGTATGAATATTCTATAAACATTTAGGGTGAATTTAAAAATGATGCTCCAATTTAATTCATGTCCAGTGACTTTGTGTTGTAAATGAAAGATTAAAAAAATTTAATGTTTCATTTGCCGTGGCAATATTTTTATTATCAACTGCGTTGTTAGCTGTACTACCGAAGCGAATTCATGAAATTATTAACTAACTAACTATCATGCCGTATCCCCGCAGGGATAAGTAGAGAGGATAGAACGCTACATTCTTCCGTATTGACACAAAACTTTTGCTTCGGCTGTATTCATACATGTTCTGCGGTTGTTGAGGCTTTTAACAGGGTCATCCTCCAATACTTGTAATATTTAATCATGCCAGGTCTTTCGCGGACGCCCTCTATTCCTGTTGCCTTCAACTGCCACTTATATTTTCTTAATCATCCTTTCCTCACTCATACGTTCTAAATGACATCCCAGGACTCCTTTCATTTTTCTATCTACCTCACTCACTAGTGACTTCTAATTTGTTCTTTCCTCACTCTATCGACCAAAGATTTTCTACACAAGCTTCTTAGTGACTGCATTTCCACCGCATTCAGTCGACTTTCATTCCTTTTTTCCAAACATGAGAGTTGGCAGGATTATTCTTGTAATTTATTAAAAATCTATTTTGAGTTTGTCGAATATTCTGAAACTCGAAATATTCTGAATGTTAAAAAACTGGTCTAAATCTATCTGAGTAATATATTCGTGCATTTGACCGGCCAGCATAATTCCAGATCATACCAGACTTTTTGTAAACCTTAGATAATACATACTTCTCCATTTTAAAATCTCTTAAAAATAATTTACTACTTCGATTATATTCAGTTCTTTTCGATTTTATAATTTCATGATAATATTTTTCTGCTTCTTCTTCTTCTTTTTTGTTTTAAGAGAGAAAAGAAGGTGTTCTAGCCTTAGTGATCTAGTCTTCTGGTCCAACTACCGCTTACAGGTCTATCTTGATATTATCCGAATATTTACGTCTTCTTCAATAAATGCAAAATCACTTTGTGGTGCCATTTTAAAATTATTAAAATTAAAAACAAGTAACTTTATTTTAACAAACACTCGACATGTTTCGGGAACCAACGGTCCCTTCTTCAAGAGAATACAAGGTATACTGAAGAATCATAACAAGTATAGATCTTAATTTATAAAGTCATAGAAAAATAACAAACAAAGAAAATGCACAGGCATAGATTACCCCCGGAACATAGACAAAACATAGACAATAAAAGACAAATATGTAAGTTAAGCAAGAAATAAAAATATATGACAAATCAAAGACAAATACATAAGTTAAGTAAGAAACAAAAATATATGACAATCAAGGTATACATAAAAATTAAAAATTAATATATATTCAAAAGGTAACTGTTAGTGAAGAGAGTTTGGTTATTTATTATGTTTAAATTACTATTTTTACGCCTTGTTTTCGAATCCGTTTACAATATTTTATAATTTATAATAATTACATACCGTTCAATAATAAATTGATAATAAAAACTTTATATTTATAAAATACACCAGTTACTACCGAGGTTATCGATTTATAAAAAAAAAAATTAGAACAATGTGTGTTCACAGGAGAGTTTTTCCATTTCAAACCCGCGCTTGTCAAAGTATGACAAGATGCCTCTCTAGAATTTAATCCCAACAACTAAATAATTCCCGGGTGTTTTTATTGCCTAGCTGGAGGCTTTATTACCTAACAAGGGACGACTGAATTCATCCCTTGAGATTAGTGGAATATTTTATCTCGGGAATTATTACGTCTGACAAACGTACCCAGCCTCAAAATTATTATTTGTTAATTAAGCCGGCGTACTTTTTATAAACTTTTCTCTCATCAAATTAATTATTAAGTTCATTTGTGTAGTCACGGATTAGACGATAGAGATAGAGATAGAGATGATAGATATTGTCACGCAAGTCTAAAAACAACGATAACAACGCATTATCGAAGTCTCTCGAACAGTCCACATGAATCTAGAATCTACCATCCTATTCTTGAAGAAACCATAATCACTAGAAATATGGCGAAATAAGTCGAAAATTTGCGAACCAACATTTAAGTTTAAAGATGACAAGCACGCGCGCGGCTGTACTCAGATAGAGCTAAATCTGTGATTCAGTGTGACCAAGCGACAATAAATTTAACGGGCGATTTCAGTGCGGATCCTAACCATTGATAAAGTATCTACAGGTGTGTGAGAAGTGTTCCATAGTAATTATTTTACATATTAGCGATCATCACAGCTATATCAACTTAGTAGCGATTTCAGTGCGGATCCTAACCATTGATAAAGTATCTACAGACGTGTGAGAAGTGTTCCATAGTAATCAAAGCGGTACACACCAGTGAATCAGAATTTTTAGATACAAGTAGAAGATTTTCAAGTGACTATTGCGAAATTTAGTCTGAATTAAGAACGGTGCTCTGATTAAATTCGTGTTCAGTGAATTAATTTAGTTACTAAAATTTTTATTGATTTTCAGTACTTTATTTGCCTTCCGCAATACGTTACAACGGCCAATATTTGACAGTTCTTTAATACATCAATTATATTTCTAAATTTCTTTACGCGCATTTAGAATACTTTTTAAAAAATTTTTCTGCCTTAATCCATGACAGTGACGTTCTTAATAATGTGAAACCCTTATTTTTGACTAAAATTTCCTTCTTCTTCTTCTTCATCTTCTTTTGTTAGATCCTTGATCTGTGTTGACAGGTCAGTCCTGGTCTTGTGACGAGGACGTCCAGCTCTCTCTCCATCTCTTTGGTGGTCTCCCTGGCGGTCGGCGCCCTTCTGTAATCCCGCGCATCACGGCTCTGGGAAGTCTCATCTGCTCCATTCTCTCGACATGGTCCCTCCAGAAACGCCTTCTCTGCCTGCTCCATCTTACAATGTCTTGTGTGTCGCAGGTTCTGCGGATTTCCGCACTGGGTACTCTGTTTGAGGGTTTTGCCCGCAACGGGTCTTAGAGTCTTCATCTCGGTGGTTCTGAGGAGGTTCTACCATATGCCATGATAGGTCTTATGCATGTTTTATATATTCTGACTGCTTTCCAGTAACATATCTTTTTGGTATCTCTTAAGCATCCGGAGATAACCGCTGCTTTGTTTGTCCGCCCTTTGACTTCGTTATACGTCTACTCTAGCTAGATATTTCCACCCAAAGGTACTTAAATTTCTTAACCTGTTCTATGGGTTTATTGTCTACTACCAGTTTACATCTTCATTTTATTTTACTAACTTAAGGGGATATATACAGTCAGGAGGCCCAAAAAAAGCGATTTTTCAAGATTTTTTTCTGAGAAGACTTTTAAATTTATTAATGTGAAAATTTGTACACATATTATGGTTGCTTTTAACTGTATTTTAACATTTTTTTATTTGTAAAATAATAATTTTGAAAGCTGCTATAGCTGATCTCCAGGAGCTCTTCTCAAAAAAGGCATCTTGCGGTGACAACGATACCTCTTAACTGGATCATCTAAAATGAAAAAACCAAACGGACTTCGTCAAAGTAATGTATTATCTAGTAATTAATCGAAGGAATAAGCAAAATATTTTTTTTTGACAAAATGGCTACTTCTCAAAAAAAAATCGATTTTTGACCAAAATTTTGGCCTTAAATTGTTTATAAAAAAAATATCTATCAGCGAGAAAAAACCTTCAATTAATTAAAATTTGAGACTGATCGTTTGAGCCGTTTCCGAGAAATCTTTGTCACCGATGTTAAAGAGACGGTTTTGAGAAAAACGGCTATAAAATGTCAAAAGCGCTTTACATAGAGTAAAAAACATTTTTTTCAACTTACATCGAGTGTTCTATTCCAGGGCCATACTTTCACTTTATTCATCTGAATACATTAGAAAGGAACATTTACAATGGACAGGTAAATAAAAGGTACAGTGTTTACAATAGGTAGGTAAAAATAAAAGGGACTGCCCTCTAGGTGAGTACTGGCGCTCCGGCCTCGCCACGTGTTTACAAATATGCGCGTAACTTTGAAAATAATCGCCGGATTGACTTGAAATTTTCTGTGTGTTTACTTAAATATGTGTACATTACGAAATAAAATTAAAATTCTAACTGTATATAACCCCACAAATTTTACTAAAAAACTTAAATCTCCACAAAACCTATACCTGGACCAACGATATAGAGCCTCCGATGTGGGGATGTAGAATGCAAATAATCCCATTCGGTACCGCCCAAAAGGCTGCCGCGGGAAGAACAACCCAGCCGCATTGTCTGCAACTGCAACCAACTTCATTACGTTCAGAAATTTCTAAAGCCTTTTGTTTCGCGGACGTTATGGTAAACATCCCTACACCGCGCGTTGGTTTTATTTCAACAAAAGACAGTGGCATAAAAATGTTTGTAATACTTTTGTAATAAAGTTGTTATGAGTTTTGTAATAATCCACCGTTGGATGAAGACCTTCCCACGAGACCACCCTGGACGTCCTCTAGGTCTTTTTTTATCGCTTATTTAGACATATACCCTTGCTGTTCACCTATTTATTTAGACATATTTAGAGTATGTAAAGTCCCGAAAATTTTGGAATTTATTAAGTAACTGGATGTTCGTACCCACGGATTAAGCATTAAATTAAAAATAAATTTGTGGGGGTAAACAAAGATTCCATTGTTTTCCGAAGCGTCTAATAAAAACAATGTTTCCATTTAATCTAGGCTAGGATAGATGGGTTGTCCGGGGGAGAAATATGGCCTATTTTTTCTGACGGGTCATCCACTTTTGTTCACTTCAAGCAATCAACCCCAAATGTGTGACAAAATGGCCGCTTTATGCTAAAATGAGAATTGATGTCGATTTTAAATGAAACATCAAAGACGGCAATGTCTAATGTTCGCTATTTGGTAGCAAATACAGGTATATCCGTATTCAAAAGTTAAATATTTATATTAGGTCCTTACATATGAAATTGGCGTTTAGTATGGGAGGAACATAAAGCCGATTTTTTTTATTATAATATATTTATTTAATCAAAGTATGTACCATTGCTATCTATGCACTTTTGCCATCTCATAGGTAGTTCATCGATCCCTTTACTAAAAAAACCATTCGGACGGGAATCAATAAAATCTTTGAAGGCGGTTTGGACTGCCCCATCGGAGTTGAATTTTTTCCTTTGCAAGAAGTTATCCAAATTTCGAAAAAAATGGTAATCTGTTGGGGCAAGGTCCGGAGAGTACGGTGGATGTCTTAGACATTCCAATTGAAGCTCCTCTAATTTGGTAGCCGTCTGTTGTGCAGTGTGTGGTCTAGCGTTATCATGAAGCAGCAGTGGCCTAGAGCGATTAACCAGCCTCGGTTGTTTAGCAGCTAGCTTTTCCATCATGGTTTGCAGTTGCTGACAATAGACATCTGCCGTAATCGTCTGGCCAGATTTAAGAAAGCTGTAGTGAACGACACAAGCACTAGTCCACCAAACGCTCACAAGTAACTTTTTTGGAGTCAATTTTCGCTTGGGGCATGGTTTGGCTGGTTCGGCAGGGTTCAGCCATTGCGATGAGCGCTTCCGATTATCGTACAGGATCCACTTTTCATCACAGGTAATGATTCGATTTAAAATTCCTTAATTATTGTGCCGGTTGAGTAATGCAACGCAGCAGTCCTCGCGCGTTTGTTGATTTGCTTCACTCAATTCGTGAGGTACCCACCTTTCAAGCTTTTTCACCTTACCAATTTGCTTCAAGTGAATTAAAACAGTTTTATCACTAACACCGCAGCCTGCAGCTAACTCGGATGTGGTTTGCGATGGATCCGCTTCCACAATAGCCTTCAATTCTTCATTATCATTCACGGGGCTTATTCTGCAGGTCGAAATTTCCATAACGAAAACGTTGGAACCAAAAACGCACTGTGTTTTCTTTTGCGGCACCGTCGCCATACACATCATTAATCCTTCGAGCCGTTTCTGCAGCACTGGTGCCACGGTGGAACTCGTACTCGTAAATAACGCGATATTTCAAGTTTTTCATTTTGTAAACTGAGTGACGCAAAGAAAAAAACAATTGAGGAAAAAACAAATGAATTATAATTTTCAAAACACAAATACATGAGTAAATAGCTGTATAAATTTGGATTTGGAATTCCTAACCAAAGAGAAGATATTTGAGATCAAATTTGCCAGTACGGCAAAACGTCAATTTCATATATAAGGACCTAATAT
>JADDOH010002115.1:0-25571 GCA_016648135.1 Agrypnia vestita | reverse complement strand
GTCTATAATAAAGTTATTAATGCAAAATGACACAAGCAAAATAAATGAAGACATAAAATATCCTCCAGAAATAGAAGGATCTAATATCGCAAATAAATTTAACAAATATTTTGTAAATAGTGTGGAAGAAATAAATAAAAGCATATATAGTACAATTGCAGATTTAAATGAAAATAATACTATAGAAGAAAAAGAAATTTAACTAAAGTTAAAACCAATCTCTATAGAACAATTAAAAACTATACTAAAAAAAAATTAAATCAAAACCTAGCCCAGATGGAATAACCATAAAGTTGATACGAGAATCACTACCTATAACAGAAAAATACCTCATAAATATTATGAATGAATCTATTAACTTAGGAACTTTTCCACAATCATGGAAAATATCGAGAGTTATCCCAATACCAAAGATTAAGAATACTAAAAAATGTGAAGAATTTAGACCGGTAAATACGCTTCCAAAGTATGAACAGATACTGGAATATATTATAAAAGAACAGCTTGTTTACTACTTAGAAAGAGAAAACGTACTACGTGAGGAACAGTCTGGATTTAGAAGTAAACACTCTTGTAAAATGGCTCTAAATATAGTACTGGAAGATTGGAAAGGGGATACGGATAAAAACAGATTTGTCATTGTTGTATTCCTGGATTTTAAAAGAGCGTCTGAAACTATAGATCAAGAAATTATATTGCAAAAATTGTCTAGAATTGGAATAAAAGAAAATGCTTTGAAATGGTTTACAGACTACTTAAAAAATATATATCAAACTACAAAAGTTGGTGATATAGTATCTGACCCAATCCTTATATCTTTAGGTGTTCCACAAGGCTCAGTTCTAGGACCAATATTATTCACAATTTGCATTACTGATATAGTGAAAATACTTAAATATTGTAAAATTCGACTATTCGCAGATGATGCGCTAGTATACATATTAGGAGTTAATTACATAGAAATCATTAACAAACTAAACCATGACCTTAATCAAATATCAATATGGCTGAAAATAAATAAATTGAAATTAAATATCAACAAAACAAAAGTAATGAACGTAGGAAATAAGAGAATACCAGATGCACTAACAACAATTATCGATGGGGAAGCAATCAAAGAAACAACTGATATAAAATACTTGGGAATAATTATAGATAATAAATGAAACTTTTCATTGAACACTAATTATGTAACAAAAAAAATAGCAAAACAAATTTCAATCTTGGGAAGAATCAGAAAATATATTTAAACAGATTCGTGCAAAAATATATATAATGCAATAATAGTCCTCCACATCAACTACTGCAGCAGTATACTACATATTTCTGACTAATGAAAAAATTAACAATACTCCAAAATAAAGCATTAAGAATTATACTAAAAAGAAATCGATACACAAGAATCAAATTGATGTTAGAAAGTCTACAAATAATGACATTTAGGCAAATAATTAAATTTAATGTAGGTACATACTTCTATTTATATACAAAATTATTAATGGACACAACAATACATTTGAATTAGTAAGAAAAATAAGAGAAAACAAACATGAACATGACCATTGTACAAGAAAAAAAGATGAAATAAGATTGCCATTCATAAAGAAAAAAAGATCGCAAACTTCTGTGATGTACAGTGGGATGAATTTGTTTGTGAGTCTGCCAGAGGATATTAGAGACGAAAAAAATATGAAAATTTTTAAGAAAAAACTAAGAAAGTTTGTGATGCGTACTTTTGATTAGAAATATATTTGATATTTTACATATTTATAAATTATATTTTACAATGTATATATTAGGAAATATAAATGTTATTATACAATAAAAGCTCGTTAATACAAACAACTATAATTCGAAATTCGGTATAATTCGAAAAATTTAATGATATTTTATCCCCCTCAAATGAATTTTCATACAAAATGCTTCCTATAATTCAAAAAAATGGCTAATTCCAAATATGAAAAAAAAATCAGACAAAATTATGAAATTTGACACAAAAGTCATTTGTGTAAATGTTAACATTTGCTCACCATTTGCTAGTGTTTTTATACCTGCGCTGACAGAAATGACCGCTCAGGGCGCTCACAGGCCTTTGATCATCTATATGACAGTAATAAAAGTCATAAAACATCCTCAGCTTTCAGGCGGCCGCGCGCGCAGGGTAAGGATGTTTAAGGGCACGCGCGCACTAGCGTTTTTTCGCCGCGCGGCGAAAAAACGCTGCGGCATAATGTCGCACCTCAGTGTTGTAACAAAGGGTTTTGAATCGTAGTGCGCGTCAAAATAATGCAGCGGCGAAAAATCTGTGAAATGTTACAACTCTCTTGCGGCGCGGCGGTCAGCGGCAAAAAACCGCATCTTTTTGGCGCTGCGGTCAGCGGCAAAAAACGCATCTTTTTAAAGTCATGACCGCGCGCGCTACGCGCTGTTTTGCTGTACCATATAATATTTTATGTGAAAGAACAATGGCTACAAGCAATAGTTCTGCTGATCTAGATGAAGATTGTAATATTGAAATGCTAATTACGAAAGTTGAGAGGAGACCGCCATTGTATGATATTACTTCAAAAGAATATAGTGTTAGAAACATTAAACATTTCTGAATGGAGTATTTTTATATGTGATAGAAGGTCCAATTAGTTTCAAAAGTTCATAAAAACATTATTTATTCATTCGATAATATTGGAAGAATTTCTCGGGGTAATCGTTAAGTTCACCAAATATTTTAAAGAACTGCCCGTAAATGATCAGCGGCATTATGCCGCAGTGCGCGCGCCTGCTGTTTTCGCCGCGCGTCAAAATGTCGCGGGTTTTTTCGCCGCGCGGCGAAAAAACCCGGCGCGCGTACCCTTATGACTCCAGTTTTATGATATCCCGCCAAAAGACGAGATTAGTTGAAGTTTTGTCGCCGGTTTACATCTTTGTGTTTTATTAAAATTGAAAATATATCGCGTGAAAACATTATGTCATTGACTTTTTTTGGGCTTTTGTCTGTGATTTCCGTGAAAACTTTCGATATTTTAGTCTCTTCGTTTACGATTTTAATACATTTTTTGTTATTTGATAAGTGTGAAGAATATTAGATATTTTATTACGTTCACGTGTTAGATTTTAGTTATTTTCGCATTTTATTTTGACTAGTGTTTCGTTTCAAATTAAAATGGCGTCAGTTCGCAGCGCGTACAAAACTTTAACTATTTCTATGAAAATGGATTTGATTAAAGACGTGGACAGAAAAATTTAGAATAAGGGCAAAATTGCGAAAAAATATGGTATCGCCAATTCGACTGTTTCAACAATTCTAAAAAATCGCGCCAAAATTGAAAAGCGCAGTGAAGTGATGTACAATATTCGCTGTTTTCATTTTTTCTGTTTTAAAATTGAATTGATGGCTCAAGATCAATATCAAAGTAATTTATTTTAATTTTATTGAAACAACTGACAAAAATGAATGCAACTTTGGCCAAATAAATGTGTTTGAAAATTCATGTTACAAAATGCATTTGTTTGTACACTTGGAAATGCTTAGAAAGTGTGTTGATGGTTTAAAAACTTCCTACTAATTCTACTTCCCTAATTCGAAATTCGAATTTTTTTTTTGAATTTCGGTCCCCTGAATTTCGTATTAAAGAGCTTTTACTGTATTACCTATTATAAGAATAAATAAAATAAAAAAAAATATATATAAAACTTACCTTCACATATGGCGATGGAGGCACACCTTGCGGTGTCATGGGGAGCGCCTGGGCATGGAGGATGAGCACTGATAGCACTCCGCCTGAATACTGAATGGTAATCTTCAGAGCACCCACTTCACTGCCACCTATATTCTGCTGAATGTCAGCTGTAAAAATAATTTTGAACAAATTATTATATTAGAAAATGTACTATTGGATAGATAGAAATCGGATCTATCTCCGATTCATATCTTAATCATCATAAATGAGCAAATATTATAATAACCCAACACTTTGAATTGTGACTTGGACTACTTAAGTATAGTCGAGGCGCAACAGTGTCATCTAGAGATGTCAGTGATAGGTTTGAAATTATTCAGAGTTGTTATTCTCTCAACCTTCATTCCCTCTTTACTTCACCTCAAAGTAATGTGACACATGAAGCTGAAATATTGAAATGATGGACGATACCCTCGTTCCACATTATCTCTCAGCGGAACACAGTGGTGGAAGCAATAATAGATAGAAGACAACTCACTTTTATGCTTGATTCTTTGGGGTCCGACATCCTGTTGGTCTCGTAGCATGGGATGGAAGAAGGTGTACACCAGATCATGGTGGGCGATCTCATCTGCTAGACTGAACAGGGACCGTAGAAAGGCCTGCACATCACCAAAGCGGCGTTCTGCAGCTTGTTTGGTGTTGGAACGGCCCATGCCAAGGCCCACAGGAAGGCTGGAAAAAGAGAGAAAAGGGAACTCTGCAACGCCAGCAAGAAAAAATACCAAAGTAGTATCTATCAAATGGAAATATATGTCTTATATTTGTGGGGTACCGTGTCTCGGATCCCACTTTTATACAATTACAGGATGAAAAACAGCTGATATGAACAGAAAGCCGGTCAGTTTTATAGAGTTTATTTAATTTTTAGTTGAATTACAGTGAGTGCATTGCCGTTCGACCTTGGTATATAACGCGGTCGTCCGCTGTGCAGCTGATTGGGTGTGCCTCCGGTCATCAACTCTGTTCCTGGTCGCGTGCGTAGCGGGTGCCAGTAGCGGTCAAGGAGCTGTGAGCTGGGGATGGTGCTGATGACAGATGTAGGTGGTGTATCGCGGTGAGGTAGAGGCTGATGGTGGTACAGCCGGAAGCATATGGTGTTCGCTGTTGGAGATTGCGAAGACAGTGGAGCACTGAGGCTGACGATGATCGATGGATTGGAGACCGAAGGCGTAGCGAGGAATGAGATGAGTAGTGTAGCGATTGTGATTTGATGTAATAGCTAATGCAGGCTGAAGGTTGATCGTATGGCAAGCTACGTAGCTAGGCGATGCTACGTATACCGTAGTATTAAAGAATACTAAATGTACCAAAATATTATTTTTCATAAAAGTAAATAAATGACCCTTCTTAACTGTTCATTCAACAGTTAAGAAGGGTCATTTATTTATTTAATATACACCGTTAAATAGCCTTTTACCTACTATGCATTTATACATAATATTAATACAACAAAATATGTGGGGAAATTATAAAAATAGAATTATACATCAGCATTGAAATAGACAAAAAATAAAATATAAAAGTGAACAAATATAATATAATAAAACACATGAATATTAGAAGCATTTGGAAGCATAAAATATAGAAGAGTGGAGAATAATTCAATAAAACACATGAATGATGGAAAAATTTGAAAACATAAAAGAGTAAAAATATATTACAATTAAACACATGAATTAAAGAAAAATTGAAAACACGAGTAAGTACCTATATGTTCACTTCTCATGAAAGTGGCATTATACTAAATACATAAAATTGACATATTTCAGTTGGATTAGACATAATTTTAAATAAACATATTTTATATAAATATAAATATAATATATATTTTATTAAATGCATATTTATAATTTTTTTATTATTATTATTTTTAATTATTCAATTGAATTGTAAAAATTGGTTAAATTACATATCATATATTGGAAAAACATGATGAGGAAAAAACATGGAAAAACAGAATGAGAATATTAATTAGAATATTAATATTATTTTATATATATATATATATATAAGTTTTTAACTGGAAATATAGCAGCTTATCTTCTTAAGGCAATTGTCTATAGTAGTGCTAATTTTTACGTATTTTTGTAGTGGTGTGAGGGGTACCGTAACATACAAAATTTAAAATAAGAAATTTGTTTAAGATCCTTCTAATTTTATTTTATTTAAAATTAGCTGTTCATACCCGGCGTTAAGGTTAAGGAAAATAAATTTGTGGGGGGAAACAAAGGTTCGATTCGAACGGTATAGATTTGCATCGAAAATATATCAGAGGGGAAGGGGTAAAAGAATAGGGAGGAAATGTCGCCTATGTTACCCGCCGAGTCCTAAAGAATAAGTTTCCAAATTTTGAGTCCAATCGGTCGAACGGTACAGAATTGCATCTAAAATATATCAGGGAAGAGGAAGGGGTAAAATAAGGGGGAGAAATGTCGTCTATGTTACCCGCCGAGTCCTAAAGAATAAGTTTCATACATAGGTACTATGCGATTTGCCAATCCATACTAGAATATTGAATCATAGGATGGAGCAATGCATATTAAGTTTGCGATCCAAAAAATATTCAATGCTCAGAAAGCAGTATTAAAAATAATATTACGGATGTCAATAATCACAAGTACGAGTGTAGTCTACAGTAGCATGAATGTAATGGATATCTATCAGATTTATGACAAAACTATTTAATTTTTTAACTTATTACTTACTGCCTTTATTTCGTGAATTAACTCCAACACTTATTTTTGTAGTTAATATGTAACTTGATATAATTTAATATAATAATTAATTTTAATACTGTGAAAAAAAAATTAATGTACAACATAAATAGTTTTGATCGACTTTTTGAGTCAAATACTCTACAATGCACTGTAAGATTTAGTGTGAAAAAAAAAGATTTTCAATTAAAAAAAAGTATAAAATCCTGCATTTGGCCATTTAAACTGAAACACCGATCAGAGCGAATGATGTCACGCCTAAGTAACCATCACCGTGTCTCTTGAATTGTTGTCATAGACACAATGCAACGTTTACTTAGGCTTGACTTCACGTATATGCCATGACACCTGCGGGTGTTTTCACACGAAATTAAAAATAGGTAGATGAAAATGCAATTATTTGCGTAAAAACTTAGTTTATTACTGAAATAATGTTATTTTCGGTAAAAGTAGACGCGTACCTACATCATAGAAGGTTATTTCAAAATGTCATAATGCCTATTCAGTTAAATTTACAAGTATTTTGACATTTTAGCCAGAAGTCAAAATAAATTATGTGCTAATGCGACATAATTTTTAAATTAAAAAACAGTGATGTAAGAAAAATGATTGTTTACTATTTTTTTTACGATAAATATTATTGGAGAAATATAAATACGCTTTTTTTTTAAATTTTGGACTTAGAACATTCACAATTCGGACAAAAAATACGCGAGCACAAGCTGCTCTCGAGTGTTTCCGTATATTTTAGTGTCGGCACTTGGTATGGTTGTCTCTTTATCTCGCAACTTTCCTGTCTTGCAACGGATACGTAAATGTACGTGCTAGTGCAATGTTTATCCGAAATTAGGTTTGTTGTCGTCTCATTCTCGTCTTGAAAGAGCACAATCCAATGACACCAAACATCAACACTTGACATTTGGAAAACGGATGTCTAACATAAATTTTAATTTGATACCTTTCCATACAAAAATGTGATACGAAATGCAAGAAAACTTATGAGAAAAAGTGCACATCGCTGTTGAAGTTTGCGGGCATTGCTAGACAGTGGCCTTAAATACCACAGAGATAATGTAGGATTAACTAACAAGAATTTATTATTTATCTGTAGTGATAAAAAACCAATATTTATCATTAATAATTTACAAATGATTTTAAAAGAAATTAATGATTACTTTTTTGCAAAATAGTCTGAATTATTTGCTTCTAGATACATATATGTTCTGCTGGACAATATCTGTATCATCTACACCAGTCATACTCAACCTCCGGCCCGCCAAGCTTTTATATGCGGCCCTAAACACATTTATCATCAGAATGTGATTAAAAAAAAAATCTGGCATTGTTTTGTAAGTTTTGAATATCTTGAAATACGCGTAAACAAAAAGACAAACTCCTGTCATTTTAAAACTGGCGACTAATTGCAAAAATTTTGGGAGTGTCTTCTTCTTTTAAATTTGAATAGAAAATATTCTTTACACTTTCGCTGAAATGTCAACATTTATGGAGATAAGCAATATCAAAGTTAACTTTTTTACTCTCAATATTTCTGACTTATCTTTTGTAGACTATTACGAAAGTAATTTAGGTAGGTATATTGAATATTAAAAATTCATTCACTTTGATAAAAGTCAAAATCTGGTTCATATTTCTACATGGTTTTAACTTGTAACAATGCAAATGATTTTTTTCATAAGTCAGAAATACTGAAAAAAAAAAGAAACTTTGATATTGCTTATCTCTGTAACTTTCGATGTTTCACCGAAAGTGTAAACAATATTTTCTATTCAAAATTTAATGAAGAAGACTCCTCGAAATTTTTGCTACTAGAAACAGAGCTAATCCACAATACTTTACAGGCTAATTCCTGCCTTAAATATGAATCGAAAATGTTCAAGCAACCATGACCTAATATCAATCAATAGTTATGGAGATTTGCGACATCAAAGTTTGCATTTTTTTTCAATAATTCTGACAAAAGTCAAGTATAATGATATAAATCTTCTGAAAAAATTCTAATTTAAATTTCTACAAGGTTTTTATCATTTTGTTTAACTGAAATTTAAGGTCACGTCCTAACTCAAGACACTATAAATTGAAATATTTAGGTATGGCCGATGTTTGATGTTAATCCTTCCTTCAATCAGCTTTGGACCCTTACCTTAAAGCTACGTCTCTGAGGATGCTGAGTACAGGTAATAGAATCATTGGAACAAAAGATTACGCAAATATTTTTCTTTTTTGAAGGCAGGATTCCAGCCATGGGGCCAGTCTTTTTTTACTCATAAATAATAACACAATTCTCCATACTTATTGATATGTAAATGTTAACTACCTCATAAATAAAGATTAAATTTAATTTACGGCTGCAAAGAGATATAAAGCATAAGGTTTTTTTCAGGATTTGAATACTGCATAGGGGCGTTCCATTCTCCCAGGGCATTTTGCTCTCTCATATACTATCATAATTATCACCCTCATCATTATCTTCGTGCCCTTATTCCAGTAGGGCTGGTCTCAACCTGGTACATTCATCCTCCCCTGTCTTTCAATGCTTTGGTACTTGTTGACCGATCAAGTCCCAATCTGTCTTTATACGGGCTTTTTGTAAAATGTTACCCACTAATATTACAAGTGTCAGATCATTGCGAATAAGCATTCTTCATATTACATGCCAAAGACAATATAAAGACCTGAAATTACAAATATGTCACCGTAACATTTAACAGTTGGATTGTTATCAATATGTTTCCGACAAATGATAAGTGTTCGCTAAAGCCAACTGATATCTTATCTGCAAATATGTGTGTAGATATCTGATGCGTAAATCGCAATATTCAGTATTTATGTACATTTTTAAGAATAGATATCTAGTGAAACATGTTGAAGAAGAAAATATAAAGAGGTTATTTTAAATATATATGAAATGTCAAAGAAACGAGGCAGCAAGTAAAGTGGTGGAACGAGTTAAGAGAAAAATAATAAAATGGGTGTTATAAGGGAAACAACTTCAGGTAAAGACTGTATGTGTAAATAGTGAACAGTATAAGTGTCACAAGGAATTAAAAAAAAATAAGAAAGATTAGAAAAGTATGGAAACTCACTCTTTTTACTCGTATTATTAATGTTATTCTCAAATATATTTTTGGGTGATTCTTCCGATATCTTTCTACCATATTTACATAGATATACACAGTGACAAACGTTTAACGTGTAAAACTATCATGGTCTCTGTCAAATGCTATGTGATTTAAAACAGAAACAAAAAATGTTAAACATGAAAATATTTTGCATTTCGGTAGAACAAAATAATAGACCCGCCACCACAGTCACCAAATTGTTTGCGGTTTACGATTTTGTAGCTCAACATCATGACTAGGGCAATAAGGTTGCTGCACACCACCAATGCCACATTAAACAATACTCAGATTATCTATTGGCCCCATAGACACTGAATGCTACGAATGAATGAAATGCTTACTGTTTATGATGTTACTTTTTCTATTGACCAGGCGTGCACCTATAGTTTATTTTTCATGAAATTCGATTAACACGAAAAAATATTTCGGTCTCCAAGTATTTGTGTTAAAATTTTTCTCTGTATATAGAAAGCCTATTGAAGAAAAAGCATATTTTGATGACCTATTTATCAATACTGAAAATATTATGTGATATATGGAGTGTCATAATACAAAATACTAGATTCATATTAGTAATTGTTACCCTAGACTCACTGGTGTGTTATTGAATAGTATTAATGATTGGAACATTAACAATTGATCAGCATTTTGAAATCACTGAATCATTTGATAATGTATTTCTTGTTCACACGCAGGAATATGTCACAGGCATGTATAAATAAGCACCATATATGAATACAAGCTGCGTACAGAATAGAAATAACACGCCAGAAACCATACATAATTGTTTTGCTAGATTCACTCAATAAATGCTATTTAACTTAACAATATTTGTAGACAAGAATCACGAATTAGGATAATTTCAGGTACTGAATCGTTGTTAGCAATTTGAACTTGTAAAACTAGTGATTGGCTTCCAGTTGTTGATTTTGAGGTCATCAATATTTTTTTTACATTTGACGCAGTCCAAATGCAGTGAAATTCTGTTATAGAATCATTGAAGAGACTGAAATGTTCTTAATTTTAAGATACTACAATAAAATAATAATAAGTTTAGCCTTAAGCCCAAGTTTAAGGAGGAATTCAATTTTTCAGCATTAAAATTATTTTTTTACAACACTGTAGATGGCGCTTCCGGAATGGAATGGATGGCAACAGCTGCCTTTTTGGGGGTACTTTACTGCACGGTGTTGGGGGTGTTTAAAAAATTCCGCGTGAGCATGAACTTCAGCAAAGGGGCAACACAATCCACTTCGAGGGAAGTAATTTCAGCAGCCGTTTACAGACCATTTAGAGACACATTCGACGATAACTTTACGACCGAAGGTAAGCTAAACTTTTTTATAATCATCAGTATTTAATAAGGCATTAACTGTGCTAAGTAAACATAGAGTTAAATATGAGAAAATGATATTGTTAAGTTAAATAGTATATAACCCTGGCTTGTTGACTAATTTTAAATGTAAAAAGACAACATTTTGAAAATAATAGGTAGATGGGAATTTAATCTACAGCATAAATATTTTAATGCCACAGTGAGTGAAAACTTAATGAGAATCCCATATCTAGTTTGCGGTAATTAATGAATTATTTTGAAAATCATTGGTTATTTAATTATTAAAATATGTAATATGCATGATGTCCTGAGAAAAGTGTAAAATAATTGGCAACTAAAAATAATTTAAAAAAAGACTATATTACGAAATATTTATAATTTATTTCAAAAAATAATTCAAAAATATGCAATTTAGGTAGCATAATTAGGGAAAACATTTATTGAAATACCATTATTGCCCTTCAATATACGTAATAAGACAAGGTTATATATATAGAAGTTTTGTACAAAATGTTAAAACTTATGTATTATGCATGTGAAAAAATAAATATCGCTCCCCAAGTGTAAGACTGTCTATGCATTCTGAGATGACAGAGTTTAAGTTTTTTGTTCTCATAATTCAAATACATACATAACAGAAAGCAAAAGCATAACATGACAAAGTATGATATTATTATTTTCATATTTTTATTATAACAAAACAATCATATTTTAAAAAGGATATTCTTAAATTCAATTTAAAGAAAACTATATGACTTTTCATTGTAAAACAATAATGGAGAGTCATACAAAGATGAACTTTTGGTACATATTAAATATAAATATTTTTTTATGTATTTTTAGTAACAAATAGCAGTACCTCTGCAACTTATCCAGGTGTCAAGAGGGAGGAGCAACCTGAGACAATCCCTTCAGTTAAACCTCAAGGATCTAATATAAATAATGTAAAATCAAATTTAGGAGTCCATGTGGTTTCTAATGGTTTAAGTGTAGCGAATACGAGCTCATCAAAAACTAACGATAAAACCATATCCGGTTCCAAAACAAACATAAACAGTGATGACAAAGTAAAGACCAAAGAAAAAGAAGAAAAATTGATGAAGGAAAAGATGAAAAAAGAGAATGATAAAAAACTTAAATCAAAGGAAGGAAAAGAGAGTAAAGAAAAGAAAAAAAAAGGTAAAGCTCCTTCTAAACCAGTTGCCAGTACGACCATCGATGAAGAATCAGTAGCATCTACTCAAGCCGAAAAATTGAAAAAAGAAGAAAAATTGATGAAAGAAAAGTTAAAAAAGGAGAATGATAAAAAACTTAAATCAAAGGAAGGAAAAGAGAGTAAAGAAAAGAAAAAAAAGGGTAAAGCTCCTTCTAAACCAGTTGCCAGTACAACCATTGATGAAGAATCAGTAGCGTCTAATCAAGCCGAAATGCGGAATCCAATGTCATCTTTTCAAGGGACACCTAAAAACCCCGCCGTCAGGAAAGGACAGTCACCACCATCTTACGAAGAAGACATTTTTTCAAAGAATACGAAAAATCTACTGGGAAATCCAAAGAACGGGCAGATAAACACACCTACTAAAGAAATAGGCGAACCGAAGGGTTTCACAAGCAGTTGGGACCAAGTAGCGCAGCATCGTGTAAATATGCAGAGAGAACTCAAATCAATCAATGCACCAGCGACAAATCTGAGAGCGATGGCCAACCAGGGGACGAGAAATGAAAAGGAAATCAATAATCTTTTCCTTACAAGTGTCAGCAGTCCGAGAAATAATAATCCTCCTCCACAAGCCAATATGAACAGGAGATTTTCAGACTTCAGTAGTGGTCAAGAAAGTGACACCGAAGCTTAGACATTAGCCCCTCCAAAGCTAATTGACACATAAGCATTAATTAATTGAGCTATATGGTTTCAATGAGAGACAAACAATTTGCGGAAAATAAAATTGGAATAAAAATCCATGTAATTACGTATATGAGTATGTAAGCAATTTTAAGAGGACCTTGCGAAAAGTGTTGAAACTAAGTATTATTGCAATGTGAACTATTGTGGGATTCAAAATGTGTATTGATAAATTATAAATGTGTTAAATTATTACTTATTAAGTTATTCTTTGTTAAATGATTTTTATAAATGCCTTGTAATGAAAATAAAGAGACATTTAACTTTTTTGAATATTTTCATAATATGTACCTCAACCCCATATAATTGTAGAATGGGCTGATACTTCTGTGCTTACACCTTTTTAATTTTTTACACACCACATTTTGGTACCATATTTTTAAACTTTTACTTGTACAAAAATGTGGTCCAAAATTTCACCTAATCAAACAACATAACTCTATATGTAACAATGTCACTAACACCATCAAGATGCTATGCTATATTGTTTTCACAGCCTTAACTCACAGCCAAAATATGTATACACAATTGAAATTCTAACATGAAAAGTACATCATTTTTGACAGGTTATACACTGTTTTTATAGTTTACTTAGCCGTTATTTTATTCTAAAAATTACATCTTTAAAATGAAAAATGGTACAATTTTCATAAAACACAATACCCATAATTTTGCAATGTAGAGTTTGATTACACATATTATGTATTACTCATTTGAATATAAATTTATTAAATCACCTAGGGTTCTAAAATAATAATTGTTGTTGTGTTCTTAGATAATAAAATGTCAAACCAGTTGTTCGATGTCATTGTCACTTCTCAAGAATGTTTAAAATACAATGATAAATATTTATTTTACTTTAGATCCATACAATCCATTAAATCCGTATGCACATTTTAAAGATATGATGTGTCAAAAGCATCAGTTGATAAAGAACCAATCTAATAGAATCATTATTATCTGTTGACACCAATATGTAAAGCACTATCATTCAGTATTAATTTTTTTTTTTTTAATACATTTTATGTACACGTCTAAACGCAATGTATCAAAAACATTACACCGCCTATTGGTAATCATGTACACTTGCACCTGCTAGGGACAGTCGGTATTGTTTTGATGTTTTGTTACAAAGCTGTTTCGATTCGGATCGATCGTGTCACTTTACCGCTTGGTAAAAATAATTATAATTTTATTTTTGCCACCAATCTTTCTTTATACATGCTTTTAGTATTTTTATGACGATATAGAAAGGTAAAAAACCTTTGTTTATGTTTAGGGAATTGAAGAATTCCGGTTGAAATGTGATGTTTTATGGGTAGGTATTTTCGACAATAACTATTATTTTTCACAGTATAGATATCCAACAATGCCCAATAAATTTTTATTAAAAAAATATTCTGCAGTTTGAGATATGAAGAATTTACGAGAATATGTATTTTTTCAAAACCCTAGTTTTTTACTGTTGTATGTTGGAGTTAGTTCGTGAAAGTTTCCTGACGGAACTCTAATAATTGAATGACTTACCTGTGAACTTTAGCAAGCGGGAAATGTAAGCAAATTTTCTGGTACAATTCAGTGAAGTGTTTGTAGCTACGATAGAGAACAAACGGTGTGGCTTGTCCTTGACGAGATATTCTAAGAGCATACACATAATACTTCTCTGGATCATATCGTTTTTCATAGCCTAACACTTCGACATTTGTTAACCTCCCCTCCTGTATGATCCTAAAAATAAAAAAATTAACTATAATGTTTATTCTGTTGGGTTTGAGACAGATAAAACATTTTCTGGAATAAATTACAAACAAAATTATTTTAATAACTCTAGCGCGGCATTATAGCAAAAAATAATGGGAAATGTCTGTATACTTGTGAATTATTTAACCCTTTGGACGCATAAATCGACTAAAGTCGCCCGAATTTTTTCCCCCTTTCGACGCATAAATCGACTATAGTCCATGGCTTGTAAAAAACATTATCTTTGGACGCGGTAGTCGACTTTAGTCGCCCCGTTAAATTTCATTTTTTGAGCCCCCTACCCCAAAATATAAAGTGATAACTATTTTTTGGTGTATTGAATCAAGATATTGATTAAAAAAAAACTAAAAGGAATTTTATAGAATAATCTATTTTTTATGGAAAATTTGCATTTTTCAGATCAAATTTTATTTTTTGCTTAACGTGTTCAAAGGGTTAAACTACCTGGACAGATCCAGGTAACAACCCAGATAATGGCAAAAAAAAAAAAAAAAGCAATGAGTAGATTGATCTAGTGGTTAAGACACTTGTCTAGTGATCTAGTGGTCACGAGTTTTGAGTCTCATCCCAGACCAGCAAGTCATACTTTTAATAGCACAGGTATTTTAGCTTAGTTTGAAAATAGCAAATGTCTTATATTCTAATTTAAATAAAATAAATTAATATTAAAAAAAATGAATTTCTACAATGTTACAAACAAAAAACTTGAACATTTAAAATAAATTATCAACAAGCTGTTGAGTGACCCTTAACCTTAAACTGCCAATGTCAAAACTTTCAGGTCGTTTGTCAAACAAAAATGTTTTGCACATCTAAACATAGAAATGTATATGAGAATCGACCAATATTACATCGCTGTATATTAAATGTCAAATTCAAAGTCGACATTTAAAGAAAATTGATTTAAAAGAATAAGGATCTCGACATTTCTTTTCAATTAACTTAACTCAAATACTAAATAATGTACATAATATTTTTACACATTAAATTATATCAAAATGTATTTTAAAATGATCTGGGCACCTCGTTTCTTTTACAATCGAAAAAAGCACTACTTGATGCAGATTTAGCACAATCATAATATAGATGAATATGTATGTAATGATGCTTTCTTTCACAATTAAGACGTAATTTTTTTTAAAATAAACCATCCCATTTTTTTATAGCATTTAAAGGCCTAATCAATCATAACGGTCTCTGAGTCCGCACGTCCAGGACTAACATCACAAAAAATCACTTTGGTAGTTAAAGGTTATTAATAATACATACTACTAAGTCATTAAAGTTCAGTGTGAAAATACAACCGACAAGAAGTTAATATGAAGTGAGGACATTGGCGTAAAAGCCCCAGGTTGAGGTAAACATGTTATTAAATTTGCTTACGTGTAGGTTTTTGGCATGAAGGAGAGAAGTCCTGTAGAGGAATTGGGTTGGTCACCAGCTCGCAGTTGAGCCAGATTATGTAAAAAGAAATTAATCGGGGTGAAACGTGATCTGAAAACATTAAAATAAAGATTGAAATAAATGAGCCATTTTTAATAAGCTATTTTATTAAAAATTTTACTGATTGAATTTAACCATTAGAGTGCTGAGAAGCGTGATGGCGCTCTTTGTTGTTTGAGCCCAAAGCGCGGCGAGTGCCATCGCGCCTCACGTGTGATCGTGCAAACTTTGACACATGTCAAACGGTTGGCAGTTGAAGGTAGTGTGTTTATTCGTAGAAAGTGCGAAGTTACCGTCTACATATGATCTTTTTAGTATAATTTCTGTTATTTGTGCAAAAACATAATTTATTTATTCTATTTTTTTTTTGGCCATAAAAATTACGATATATTCCAAAGAAATAGACGATTTTAGTGATGAAAACGATTATATGGACCGTTAAAATGGTCTAACTTGGTCTGCTCAAATTGTAATAAGGGCGTTCACGGTATATGCATAGAGAAATATAAATGTTAGTAATTTTACATGAGAATTTGTTGAAGAAAATATTTTCCCTTTATGCAAGTTTTTTTTTTCTCTCTATGATAAGTATGATGCGTGATAATTTTTTTATTGAAATAATAATAACATTTTTATTGTTTTTTTTATATTGTTGAATTTTTTTTATTGAAATAATTGTAAAATCTCTATTCAGTTAGTTTTTAATGAAATATGTAATTATAATTTTTTTATTGTTTTTTTTAAATATTTTTTTTTTGAAATTTTTGTAATAATTGAAAGTTTTTTTTAAAAATAATTATTAAATCTCTATTTAAAGTTAGTTTTTACTTGTAAAATAAATTTATGCTTAGTTCTGAAGTTTTTTATTCATTTATTTGCAAAAATATGTAATAAACTTTTATTAATTTTAATTAATACATTAAAAATGTATTAGTGTGTGAAACTTTTATTAAAATATGTTAAAAATTATGAAAGATATTAAATATTTAAAAAACCACCTCTTTTCATCGTTTTTTGTTCAGCAAATTTGATTAGTATATAGAAAAATGGTCAGCAATCAAATGGTTAAAATCAATGATATTTATGGAAAATACGTAAGTTTGTAAGTACACACCTTAATGCAGAATGAATCAGTCTAGCAAAAGCAGCGGCAGCCTCTGCCGGGGTCTGCCCGGGAAGTAAGGCAGCTCTTACATAACCAACTGCAGCAGCCGATACTCCCGATATACCCGAGGACGCCATCTGCAATACCATCGCATTAAAAAATAAATAAAGGTATTATAAAACATAATATGTATTAGGGCCTTACCTATGAAATTGCAGTTCTCTAATACTGGTTAGTTTGAAGACATTCCTTTTTAAAAATTAATTATTAATTTTTATCCCTCCATTTTCAATAAAAAATAATCAAATTTTTGAATATGAGTTCCATTGAGGCACTAATGCTGCACAGATGGCACGCAATATCAACGACGTGTATGGACCAGGTACCACAAATGAATGCACAATATGTTTTTGGTTCAAAAACTTCTGGAAATTTCAACCTTAACAACAAGCCCTGTGGACGACCGGAGACTATAGTCGATAATAACAAATTGAAAGCTATAATGGAAGCAGATTCATCTCAAACCATGTCAGAATTAGCAAAAGCTTTCAAGATAAGTGACAAAAATATTGATTCATTTGCGTCAAATTGGGAAAATAAAGAAGCTCGCAAAGTGTGTACCTTATGAACTTACTGAAGAACAACAGCAAACTCTAGTCTAGGCTTGCCTTAATTTGTTGTCAGCACATAAAGGATGAAATTCTGAATAGGATTGTTACTTGTGATGAAAAGTGGATCCAACATTGATAATCGGAAACATTCGTCACAATGGTTGGACCCAGGGGAGGCAGCCAAACAATTTTCCAAATGCAAATTGATTAAAAATAAACTGTTTGCGACTGTAGAAGGTGGACCTGTGCCGGAATTATTCATATATGAGATCTGGCACAATCATACTGCAGAGATATACTGTCAAGAATTGAAAATGATGATGGACAAGCTCGCTATCGAACAACCAAGACTTGTCAATTGCTCTAGTCCACTAATGATGATGTTCGTTTTAAAATTACAGGAGCTTTGATTGGAAACTCTCCATTTCCTTACTCGCCAGCCCCTTCACCTACTGATTTCCATTTTTTTTATCTTCAGAATTTGGATAATTTTTTACAAAAATTTCAACGCAGATGAGGCGGTGAAAACGCTCTCAAAAAATTCATTGATTCGCGTCCCCAGGATTTCTACAGCAAAATTATCAATGAACTTCCATTAAAATGGCAAAAGTGCATTGACAACAATGGCTTTGAATAATTAAATTTTTATTTTTCATAAAAAAAATTTTTTTGAATTTTTCTATATAAAATGGCAATTTCCCAAAAAAAAAACATTTCGTATATGCGGAACCGTATAATAAGATACAAAAAAATAAAAAATTCACCAAAAATCATCAACAAAATCATTTTTATATTAAACTTTTCGATATTATAGTTTCGGTAACGGCTTACCCTATTTACAATCCAGATACATCACTTAATCACATTTCCAGCTTTGCTGTGGCATATAAACGTAAAGTTATCAAAACCTGATGTACAATGAGAATTAGAAAATTAATTTATTGTCAATAATGCTTAATGGCAGAATCCGTTTCTTCTCACAAAAAAGTATTTTGTGAGAAGAAATGAACTTTTCTTATTAAGGATATATTATAGAATCAGTTGATCATCATAAAAATCTTGGCACCCTATGTAATATTATACATGTCAACCGTAAAATGCTAAAAATTAATAAAAACGATTTTGATGCTGAAAACAACAATACAACAATTGGTCCGATTCTCTTTAATATTTTCATCAATGACATCGCAGACAATTTACTATCCGATTACCTACTATATGCAGATGACATGAAAATTTTCAGAAGAATCATGAATGACCAAGACTTAGAAATTCTTCAGCACGATCTCAATGAACTCCACAGGTGGTGTACTAAAAACAAACTAATGTTAAATATCGGTAAATGCTCAGTAATGTCATTCTCTAGATCACGAAATCAATATCAGGCTAATTATCTCATTGATGGACATCATCTCCCGATAGTCACCTCGGCAAAGGACCTTGGCGTTATTGTGGACCATAAACTGAATTTCTCAAGCCACGTGGAGAAAGTTGCGTCACAAGCTTTCAAGACTCTTGGTTACATCATTAGAGCTGGGAAGGACTTCAGCAATGTCTACACGCTGGTACGACTATTCGACAGTCTTGTGAGACCGATTTTAGAATACTGTTCTGTCATTTGGTCGCCGTATACCAATAAACTAATCAATCAGCTCGAAAGAATACAACGCAAACTATGTAAATGCATCGCCTATCGTACACGATCACCAGGAGATATTGAGACCGTATATAACAGATTTAGAATCAGCAAACTAATCACTCGAAGACAATTGTCTGATCTGACCTTCTTCTACAAATCTGTCAACGGACAGATAGACTCGCCCGAGATCCTGGAACAATTTGGCATTATCACTGCTAGGCCGGATCTAAGAGTGCGTAGATTGTTAGAAACCACTAAATCCACAAAAAGTTACGTGTACAATGGCCCAAGAAATAGGATTGCCAATCTGGTGAATAGCCACTGTGTTGATATCAACTTCTTCGATGAATCATACGTCTCATTCTCATCAGCGGCAAAAAGATTGTTATCACAGTATTAAAATTACCCTCAACCCTATATGATTATACCATGTTGTTACTATGCTAGTATTGTTTTTTATATATGTGCAATTTTTCTAATCCATTCATTTAAGTCTATTATTTTTGTAAAATCAATGTATATAGCCGATTGGCGTATGAATAAATAAATAAATAAATACAATGCCGAAAAAATTAATAAAAACTACATAAAAAATCGCGCACCAGCTTACGAGATTCAGAGTTTAAACTGTCGACGCCAACTATAATACAAGTTGATATAGCCGGTCTTAATACATACCAGAGAAAACAAGTTAAGTATAAGGTTGTGATGCTTTCGAACAATGTTGAAAGCCGTGCAGCACAGCTCCACAAAATGATGGAATCTCTGAGATGGACGTTCTCCTCCATTGATAACATATGCCATATCTGGTGTTAATACAAACGGTGTGCGATCTCTGAAAATTCAATAAATATTATATCAAAAGTTTTTCATGAATTTCATTGTGAAAGGTAGAGGGCTGAAATTTTTTGTGTGCAAACACATGACTACACCCACATATAATGCATTAACAATACTGTTTGGTGCTTAATCCTACCCCCTGATAAGCTACTTGTCCTTTGACACATGAAGTTCATAAATAAATTGTTTCATGTTAATCATTCCTTTTGGTGCATTTCTGAACATACCAATTACTGCGGTAAAAATATTAGAGATTTTAGTAATTTCTTTGCAGTGTTTCAGTTGCTTTGATGCATTATTTGTATGTACTTCATGGTAATTTAAATCATATGTGCAATTTTTACTGTTTGTAATAGTGTCAATTTAAAATTTATTGCTGTCCACGTGTTTGTGTAAATATTTAGAAATTATTTTTGAATTGAATTTAATTTAGAATTAGCAGTTACGCCAATTATTAAATTTTTTGTCAGTTCTTTGAGTTTTGCATTAAAAATATTCTACTGTACTATACATATATAGGTAGGTATACATCAGGGGTGTGGAGTGAGAACAAGAAGCATGACTTTTATTTAAACATATATGTATGTATCTGGAAAAAAAATCAAAATTAAATAGGTACATATTTATCTTGCAGAATATTATGAAATATTAAAATCTGAATAATTATTACAAGACGTACATCATATTTCTTTTTTTTTTTAAAAAATATGCTTAGGAAAAAGTTGTGTTTCTTATTTTCACTGCACGACCCTGGTATACATACATATATGTATAGGTATGGTCAGGGACATGCAGT
The DNA here is from genome assembly GCA_016648135.1 of Agrypnia vestita. NCBI lineage: Eukaryota > Metazoa > Arthropoda > Insecta > Trichoptera > Phryganeidae > Agrypnia > Agrypnia vestita. Next base: position 4,543 of record JADDOH010002115.1, on the reverse strand, counting down.
GAGAACATTGCAGCATGACATTTATGTAAGCATATACAGTGAAACTCGCTTAATAAATTCACTTTTAATAAGTTTTCCCGCTAAATAAGTTTAAATTCTGCGGTCCCGAAAAAGTCCCATACAAATCACATATTTTTTTTAGGCTTAATACGTTTCCCGCTTGTTTTCGTTTCTCGCCTAAGTAGTGAAAATATTTATAGCCGAACTCAATATTCATACAAATAAATCTTCATAATACGTTTTTCGGAAGACGAAATTCAGTTCAACATTCCTAAAAATGAAAAATGGGTGCAATAAAAATTAAATGGTTTTGACAGCGTCACAAATGTTCTAGCTGCTGAAAAAACCCTGTAGTATTTGAATAGGCTAATAAAATAATATTTAATAAATAAATGTATCCGGTGATTTATTACGATAATTTTTTATATAGTCGCCTAAACAAAACTGTTTTCATTTTGGTTGTATTTCTTCGAGGAAACAATCGGCAATATTAATAACGTAATATATCCTATCGTTTTCTAAGGCCGGCGTCACACTAGGTGAATCTTCCGTCGCGGCTTTGACGCTGCGGAACGCCGCTACTACGCGGAACATCGATCGTTCCGCCGGCGTCTGTTCGTTTCCCCGCCCGCGGAACTTACGTCAACGTAAAATCGGTGACGTCACGTCTCGTGTTTTTGATTGCAACGCGTCACATTTGACAGATTATCCGCACGTGTGTTTGTTCTCCGCGTGGTCCGCCGCGGAATATACTATGTGACTGCTAAGAGCCTGTCCAGATGACACGTTTTACGCGCGAGCGCACTCGCGCGTTCTCGAGATACTGGTGCTACATACATCCCGTCCAGATGCTGACGCGCGTTTGCTCACTCGCGCGTAAAATGTTTTTAGACAAGTTTTTTTTAATATAAAACAGAGTTTTTAAAAATTATGGAGTCATTGCTTTTGCCATATGCGCCAACATCTATTGAAATTAAACAATAATTTGCATATCTGGATGCAATATAAATTGAAACGCGCGAGTGGTCTCGCGCATAAAACGCGGTATCTGGACGCAAAAATTGAAACGCGCATAAAACGCGTCATTCGGTTGCGGATTTGACGCAACAGAAGAAACGCACAGTGTGGCGCCGGCCTTAATGAGTTAAAATTTAGATAACTTATATAAATTTCTTTTAAAATTAAGGTTTGCACATAGGTAGTGACATACCTACATAAGTTATTTTATGGTTCCCTTTAGTATGGTTATTAATAAAATATTTTTTGACAGTGCTAAATTTTTTTTTTGTTTTGGTGGTTTTTATTGTTTTCTGACCCTTAGGTACTATTCACATAGGTAATATTTTACAAATGTATATATTTACCTGCTTATTTTTTTAAAAATAAAATGTCCTAAAATTGTCATATTATGTAAACAAAAATTCAATTAAAATACAAAATTAGAAAGTGTAAATAATATATGAAAAAAATATTGAATCACTGTTAATATGTTTTCACGCCTAATACGTTTTTATTTGCTGGTCCCTTGAAAAACGTATTAAGAGAGTTTCACTGTATTTGGAAAAAAAATTAATTCAAAGATATATCTCGTAATATTCTTATTACAATTATTATCATATTACTCGTTTTAATATATCGTAATTGTCTGTCATATAAATATTTTATTTCGATATAGTATTTTCCAAAATATATGTGAGCGTAAAAGTCCCGCTTCAATGTATGCACTGCGCACGCCTGGGTATGGTATATATAAGGGTGGAGGAAGAATCTAGATAATCGGATCTGGTCAGTAAATGTAAAGTTATTACAATTAAATGAAAACACACAGAATGGCATTACTTGAACAAAAATATGAATCTAGATGGCAGGCTGGACTTTTTAGACTGTGTATTGTAAAATAGTCATAATTTTACTGTTAAAACTATTTTATAAATAACTTACTGTTTTGTAATCAATATATATACATAAAAAGAAACCCATGTTTCCCTACCCGCCAAACCACACACCGGTGGTTATGGTGGTGGATAGCCCTTGGTGTGGCTGTGCGTGGGTGGATGTGGGTGACGAAAATGTGCTTTCTAGCACATTGTTTTGGGAAGGCCGCAAATGCTTCAGAATGTTTCAAAATAGGCGTGCCGACTATGTCGGTGAGTCTAGAAGGTTCCAGAAAAACCTGCTTTAGAAAGTTCTGGAAGAAGAAGGTTCTAGAAAATTCCCGAAAGTTCTATAAGGTTCTAAACTGAGTAGCGGAATGTGTCGGTGTGTCTAGAAGATTCCTTACATTTGATAAATTTCTTGAAAGTTCTGGAAGGAGAATGTTCTAGAAGGTTCGCAAAAGCTCTATGACGATCCAAATAGTGTACTCGTACTAAAATCTACGCGTGTGAAGCCGTGCGTGCACAGCTAGTAATCAGCAAAATCCTAAAATTCAGAATATAAGCAAAAATTACCGAAGTGTGTATGTATAATAATACCTTTTAAAGTTTCCAAACATCTGAGCATCCCCCAAAAACTTTCCAAAGTCAATATGGAAGAGGTGTCCCGATGTCTTCAACATGATGTTATCATTGTGTCTGTCACAGATGCCGAGGAGGTAGGTGGCCACGCTGTAGCCTGCGCAGGATGCTGGAAAATGTATATCATAAAATTACATATCTCATTAAGATTATTTTTCTTCAATTCATCGGCCGCAGTACATATACGAGGCGTGTTCAAATAATATCCAACATCTATTTTTTCCACCAACACAAATGAAGCAAGCGAGGTGTCCTTTGGTGGAGATATGTAAGGGACATTCATGCGCATGCGTCAATTTTTTCAGAAAGTATCAGTCGCTAGCAGACTGCCTCTGAGTGATGAAGTGTAGTTAGTGCCCGTCGGATTGTCAATTGATGTGAAATGATGGACTTGAGCAGCGATATTGCATCAAATTTTGCCAAAAGATTGGCCATGTCCAACAGGCTCTCGGGGACGATGCTATGAGCATCTCACGGATATAGAAGTGGTATAACTGCTTAAAGATGGCCGCACATCAGTGGAAGGCAAACCGCGTCCCGGTGTGCCATCAATAAGCCGAAACAACAATGTAATTGACAAAGTGCAGACTTTGGTCATAAGGATTGTCATATCACAGTCCAAGAAATTGCGAACGAGCAGGTCTGCAGCAATGTCAAGGTCATGCTAATCGTTTTTTTTTACTTCCATTGGGTGGTACATCACGGGTACGCACCATAAAGCACAATCATTACCAAGGGTACTACCAGGATGTCCTCCATCGCCTTTGTGATGATGTGCAACGCAAACTACTGGACATGTGGGCAACGACAAGTTGGCAGCTCACGATAACACCTATTCTTTACAACTGATTCAGATATTCTTGGCCAAACACAGCATTCCACTAGTTTGTCAGACTTCTTACTCCCCTGACATGGCTCTGTGTGATTTTTGGCTATTCCTCAAAGGTAGTGATGAAAAAGCACTGAATGTAATAAAATATACTTAACTAGATAATGAAAATAATTAAAATAAATAATAATAACAATGCATAATTGGAGTACAGTAAAACAACACACAAAACCTAAAATTTTAATCTCCATCCTGGAAAATACAATTTTGATTAAACCCGATAATTTGAAAACCCCAGTAATTTGAAATAATTTTTAAACATTTGCACATCCGTTTTTTAAATTTTGATGTTAATTTCTGTTGCAGCTGAATTGATATTTTTAATTGTGAGATGTCAAATGTTACACATCATATGCGACTACTGTAAGGCTCGCTCAATTTTTTTCTAATAATTGTGTGTTATTATTAAAATGTTTAATTTTCTTTGGAAAAATTTATCACTGACCTATTTTATTATTTCACATATTTATGGACAATTGTATTTTTAATAACTGTGCTTGTCCGAGTCACAAAAAATACAGAATTGAATGTTTTAATTGAGTGACAATTTAAGAAGCCTTCCATAAATTTCAAGATAAATATTTACTAAACATTCTTGTTTACGGCCATCCAAACTCGACGATTTGGAAAAAAGATTTGATCTTTTTTTGCAAGTGCGAACAGCAAATACATGTCAATATTGCATACTTTAGAAATGGCGAAATTTTTGCATTAGTACAATAGATATTGTGTTTACGAAATGATTCCTGAAATATGCATAAAAAATATGAAAATTATCATTAAACAAATGGCATTTTTCATGAGTGTTATAATTTTTTACAAATTGTGCAATCGCATCGCCACTGAAATTTATTTGGGTATCTTGAATTTTGAATTTACGGGTTTTGCATAATTCAAATTTTTTTTACTGGATCCATTGAATTTAGAATTAGGTTCAACTATATTATTTTTCATTTTGCATATACATATTCATAAACGGTTTATGGAAATAACACGCCATTAATTAAGTGACATAGTTCCTTCTCTGGTCTGATAGCTCACAACAAACTTGGTTCTAGGTAGGATGTATACTTTTTAAGATTATACCTGTGAAGTTGGTAACAGCACGCTCGTACTCGAGCTCTGAAGGATTATGTTT